>WEIS01047544.1:0-29424 GCA_013389965.1 Todus mexicanus
TCCCATTTCCGTGCTGCTGGGCTCTCTTGTGAAACACTGTGGCTGGACCAAGCCTGTGCCAATACGATGAATTCTGGCTGCAGGGGTGCAGACTGGAGGAGAAAGGGAAAGATCGTGGGCTTGTTGCTTGTGGAGCAAAATCATCTGCAAGTATCATCAGCTTGAATCTCTGCCCTTTCACCACCTCTTGTGCTGATGCCCTGTGAGGTGAATGCCCAGTTTCTTATATCTGGGATATAATACTTATTCTCCCAAACATCTGTCTCTGGACTATTACACTGCAGACTAGGGCACATCACCACCCTGTGACCTCAGGAAATCCCAGGTACTTTGTCTATCTTTATGGCACTATCTGCAGTGCAGGGAACCTGCTGCCTGTACCCATCACGGGTGCTATTCAGGGAGTTGTGCTCACACCAGGCTGAAACCTTCCCCCTCTTTCTTCCAGACGTAGTAAATTGCTAAAGCCTCTCTAATTTCTACTTTTCCCTAGCTTTGTATTATACCCTCATTGTCTCCTCTGAGAGTTTTCCTGGCTGACAGGACAATTCAATGACTAGACTGGTTGATGTGCCTGTCCTTGGCTCTTCCCCCACCTCTTGGAGGGGCAGCAACATTCAAGACAGGGCATTGAATCCTAACCAAAGACTATGCCTCCTCAGCCTTGTTCAGGCTTTGGGCAACAGTCTTTTCACTCTTTGTGGTACAGTATGTGGCACCTGCCTCTGCTCAGGCTCTCCACCAGCCCTAAGGGCTATTGCTCTTCTGATGGATGGGATCAGGATCTCATACTGAACATTGTAGGGACAGAGGCAGGCAAAGAAGACCAGGCACACATTTGTCTGAAATGTGTGGGGTTTTGCAGCAGCCCAGGGTGAGTGCTGACCATCTGGCACCATTGCTGTCCTGTGATGGGTGGTGGGCATGATGGAGACTGGAGAGGAGCTGCTGGTTTTTAATGGCATCACATGTTCTGGCTATGAGTTCACCTGCATGGCCCTGCTTTCCTCCCTTGCAGACAGGAATGGAGAAGCAAGTGCTTGGGACTCAGCTGTAGCTCAGCGTGCACCAGAGAGCTGGGACCATGCAAGCAGTGGCCAGCTGATGCTTTGCAGACCAGAAACAGCAGATGCTCTTATCTTTCTGCAGAGATGTTGATCTGAGCATGCACTCCCTGCTAGCAGCCAGTGCCAGCAATGTGTGCAGGAGTTAATCTTTCTTAGTTTAAGTGAGCTGGAAACCTGTTTCCTGCTGCTTGGATGGACCAGGTGAGATCTGCACTGCTGTTTGTGGAAGCAAAGGGGGACTGGCTTAGTCTTAGTTCTTTATGGCATCTTCCCCTCCCACCACTGCTGCTTTGTTAGTGCCCAGACTGAGTTTGAGTCGATGTTGTCCATCTGAGAGCAAGTCTCCTGGTGGGACTGAAAAAGGAGATGGGTCTCCAAGTGCCTTTGGCCTTCTGTTGGCACTGGGAGCCATCAAAGAAGGCAGCTTGGGTCCGTGGAAGACCCCAAATGCTAGGACCTCTGGGGATGGGAGGAGGTAGGCTTAGAGCATGAATCATGCAAGAGAACTGTTACTGGGCTCCACCTATTTCAGCTATATTACAACCCCTGCCTCACGTGGTCTAGCAGGGGAGACGGCTCAAGCCCAGAGATACCGCCTATACGTGATGAGTCAGTCATTGTTCATAGAGTCCCCATGGGACAGGCATCATAATATCTTTCTTTGGCTATCTTCTCAGCAACTGCATCCTACAACTGGCCTGGCTTCTCCTACTGTTCTATTTGCTTCTTCCTGGCTGTGGAGCACTGTTGCTGAAAGGGGAAGTGTATATGGTGCCTCTCAGTCTATTCTACCTAAATTTAAACTACTATTTTTGTCTTTGCAGTCTCCTGTTTTTAGGAACAAAAAGTTATGTGAGGAAAGGTGTTGTCTAGTGTTTGGTGCTGTGGTGAGATGAGCTGTCATGTGATGAATACCTCATGCCAGAATAGTCCCATCCTGCTGTTGGTCGTCCTCTCTGCAAGCAACAGGTTTTTGCTTCTTATGGGGGTGCCCCAAAGGAGCAGGATAGGATGATCCATTTCTCTTCCCAGTTGAGTGTTTCCAGTAAAGAGACTCTTTAAGAAGTGTGCTGGCACACAGATAACACAGGCAGATGCATTTCAGGAAACAGTTCCCAGAACCGGCTTGATATTTCTCACTGGTGTGACCTGGACCAACGTCTGTCCTTGCAAAAGAAAGAAAAGTGAAGCCGTGGGTCAAACAACAGGAACAGGCATTGAGGAAATTATCCTTCACTGAAATTAATGAATCTGAAAGGATAACATGCTATTCAGTGTGAGTCAGAGCTTTTCCTTTTGCGGTGCTGAGGGGAGCATGAGGGTGTGGGGTTTCGTGTGTCTTTGGGCACCGTGGAGGAGAGAGTAAGGGCCAAATGAGGTGAGGACTTCAGTGGTTCCTCACTAAAAGAAGGACAGTGCTCAGGAAGGGTTGGCTTGACAGCCCCTACCGACATTGTCCCAAAGGCTGTTTGTGAAGGGCTCTACAGCTGGCCCCATTAGTGTCCATGCAGATTGCCAACATTCTTACCAGGCATTGACCTGCCAGATGAAGCTACTCCTTAACACCAGCTCCACAAGGAGATCTGAACAAAGAAGGAAATTGCAGAAGGACTGTGCAATTCTGAATGCTGACCAAACCCCCTAGTGCAGACATTGGCCTTTGCCATCCCACCTATACAGCAGTGGTGCTTGCTCCTCCTTTCAGACAAGGAGCTCAAGTGAGTTTCTTCTCTAAAAACCACCATCTCCTGTACCTCTCCTTTTGCTCAGTGTGCAGGGAAACTATTTTAAACGCTACTTGCAAGGAAAAACAGATAGTTTGCTCCCTGAGCTGTCAGCTCACTCTTGAGATGATTGACTTTGAGTAATCCTCACTGGACCACCACTGATCGCATCCTTTTTGCATTGAAGCTTACCTCCCCTAACAATTCCTCAAGCTCCCAGCTCTGTGTTCGGATGTCAAATAGAGCTGGAGCAGAGCTTCTGTGCAGCCAATCAATATGGCTCCTATTAGTGGGACCTTACCCATGCCTTTCGCTCTGGGATTCAAAGCTAATGGCAGGTCATTTACAGCTGTCAAATACAGACTAGGAGCAAAATGTTCCTGATTCAAAACAATCAATGTCTAAGGTGAAAAAAACTTCAGCCCCATCAGGAACATAGTATTTGTCTTGATCAAAGGAGTTCTTTTAGGTAAGAGTGCTCCATCATGGCTGTCAGAACAATTTACTGATTTCTTCATAAAAAAAATAAATATTTGTCTTGTTTTCTGGGGTGAAGTTAAGCAGCCATGACAGAGGCATACCTCGCTGAGAAGGCAATCAGTCATCTGATGGGATGACGCTGAAGCAAGCACCAGTGAAGTGTAAAGGCACGCTGCGAATATCATCAGAGCTGACAGCTAGCTCTTCACCAGATGTGTTTATTTCTTGATGCTCTGCTCTCTTGTTTGTATGTCAATCAATGATTGTTAGTCCTCTTGGAGCAGCTATTAATAGTCATGTTTCTCTGCTTACGTTACATCTAAGCTGGCCCTGTAGTGCTGTAACCCATGAAAGCAGAAGACTGTGTTGGTTGGACATGATCCAGGGATGCAGTGGACGAGTTGCTCCCTCCACCACTCATTCCACAACAGACACAGTGGTCCAAAAGGCATGAGGTGGTCTTGGAGCAAAAGCATTTTCTCCGTAAGGGTGTTCTTGGATGGATGTAAGAACATGACCACACTCAGTGCAGCTGGTGTGTTGTTTTAGGGAAGACTCAGGACAGCTTCTTCTCAGGGTTACTGAGAACTTCAGATGTTGGCCAAAACCTTGGTCTTGCAGTTAGAAAAAAAAAATTAAAGCAGACAGTGGCTTAAATTTCTGGTTCTTCATGAGTGCACTGGAGAGAGCAGCACACCAAGGCTCAAGTCCACTGCTCCTGCAACCCCCAGCTCTGTTCTTCTCTCCATGGGATCACACCATGCTTGGAGGACTGTATCCTGCTATTGCTGTTCATGTAAGAACATCCAGACAGAGAAGTGGTCTCTAAAAGGAGGAAAGTGCTGGCTGTGTGAACAGGAAGGTCTTGAACCTGTAGCAACAGACTCCAGGCATCTCACCACTTGGGAACTTTGTCCTCACAAAATAAAGGAGAACAGGAAAGAAAGAATCCAGTTTTCAATCTGTTTGACTGTAGAAGACTTTTTTTCTCCTGTATATTAAAAAAAAAAAGAAAGAAGAAAAGGCACATTTTGTTTCAAGCCCAGAACTTTTCACATTCATTGAGAATGTGAAAAAAATCCTTCAGAATTATCAGCTCATTTTTTAAAGGAAACAGGGACAGATTACTTTGCTCTGAAATGATTGTTTAGGAATGTGAGCCAATTCTATAGTACTTAAAACCCCATGATCTAAAGGAAATGTTTTGAAATTGTGAAAGGGAATTGTTGCAGACAACCTGAGCATGAAGCTTTCCTCTGTTAATGAAGCTTTTCAAGAATAGGAGGTTTTGTCTGAATTTGCGAGGGGAGTGGCTTGAGGTTTTTCAAGCTCCCGAGGTATGAGAAATCTGAGACTACAACAAAGCAAGACTCATTTTGGGATTATTTTTACTTTTGTCCCCACATTTCTTTACATAAAACTGACAGGGTTTTTTACTTTTCTTTCCAATGCTCCTCTGGTACCTGCACAGAAAAGAAACCGGAATCTCTTCACCTTACACCAGTGCTCCTGGACACAACCCTCATAAGGACTTGCTTCCATGCTCGTCTCCTCCAGCAGCCTGTGGAAGAGATGCAAAGAGGCAATGTCCTCCTGTCAGACAGAAATCAAGAGCTTTAAAAACTATTCCCAGGTCTGCTGTTTATGAATTGAGAGGTCTTTTCACATTTTGGTACGTATTTTTTTCTTGCTCATAGCTTGTTTAAATTGTAGGTGGATTATTTATTTGTTCACCTTCTCTCAAGGTCTCATGGCTCCTCTCACGATTCATTCATGCAGACCAAAATGGATCTCACAGAATCTCTTGTCCCTCCATTTTCCTCATTCAAAAAAAAAAAAAAAAAAAAAAAAAAGAAAGAAGGTTTTTTTGGCTTACCATTCTNGTTTTCATGAGCTGTGCCAATGGTGGCTACTTGTACTACTCTCCATCTCCCTTGATGTGATGGTTGAATGGCTTTCCACCGCTGTTAGTCCATGCCACATGTGTGTTCAGTGGTTCCTTGGGTCCCCCCTGCTGAAGTGGGAGCATCTAGGAGAAGATGGAAACTGTGATGGAATGATTCCCATGAGCACCAGCAGAAACAAAATGTCATTTCCATTGGAAAATATTTCAAGGTGTTTCAGCCTTTCAAGATGAAACAAAACCTTTCCTTGCAAACTGTCAGTTCCAGTCATTGTTCCAGTTTGACTTGCCTGTTCCAAGGAAAACAAATACATTTTGACCTGAAATGGCTAAGGCTGATACCAGCTCAAAACCAGCCCTTCCCTACCACACATTCCAAGTTATGAGATGATCTTGTTGTGATCAAAAACTTTCTTGCTCTTTTTATTCCAGCTTCTCCAAACAGAAAGCTTCCAGTACTTTTTGTATGATGGAGATTGCAGATTTCTACCCTACCCAGGATGTTGCCCTGGTCCTCTTCTCAGACAGTAGCCTGAGAGGGAGCCAGAGCTGCCAGCAGCAAGATATGGTCATGCTTTCACCTTAATTTTGGACTCCTAGCTACCAAATATCAATGCTGGAATGAAACCCACGAGAAAAGGCACCCTGTAAAAGGTATTTTGTATGGGGACATAAAGAGCATGCAGCAGCATTCTCTCCTGGGACAGCCTCTTCAGAGGAGGAGGAGGGGAATGAAGAGATCTGATCTGCTTTGGGCATGAAAAAAATGAGTCTGTCAAAACTAATTTCCAGCAGAGCTCTACAAAACACGTGTCAGCAGGCGTTGGTGGCTGCCAAATCTCAGCATCTTACTCACAAATGCCTCTGCCTCACGTCCAGCATGAGGAGAACAGGTTTTATTGGTTTGGTTTTGATTTGCTGCTTATTGAAATTCAGGTTGGTTTATTTAGTGAGTTGACCCTTACACAGTGACAGGCAAACCACACGTGCACACTCTCACAAAGATATTCGGAAGATTTGGGACCAAACAAGGAGTTTCTATGAAACTTCTTAGTTGGAAAAAAAATTAGTTAGATCATTATGCAACTTTGTTGGCACTGTTGTTGCCATTGTCATTATATAAGTCAATATATAGTATAATAAAAATATTTTGCTGCATATTAGGGGAGACCGAACCATTTTTGCTAACACATAGCTCTCATTCCATATTTAACAGTGCCTAGTGCTTCAGGACTTGCAGCTGTGTGAGTACGGACTTGTGGCCAGATATTAGGAATGAGATGTGCTGAATGCACTCCATTTTATCCTCTTTTTATTAAATTTAACATTTTTATAATTTTTTTTCCCCAGAAGGAAGCAGACAAGCATCCAAGCTTTGTGGTTTAACTGTCCTTATCACAACTTTGGAAGGGATGAAACCAGAGCTATGGGTGACCACACAACATTTGGACTAGCTCCTTTCATGTGTTGAGGTAATAATATTCATTAAAGCTTTTGCGTAATTAGGTTTTTTTCTTTTTTGTTGTTGTTTCTGTTTTTTTGTTTTTGTTTTCTGGGGGTTTTGTATTGTTTTGGTTTTAGTTTTGTTGTAATTTCTATTTGAATGGTGGCTGCCAGAACACCCTGAGATCTTTCAGAGGTAGCAGAATGGCTAAATAAAATAATTCCCCAGGTAAAACATCAACATATCTGACAAGTATCAGCTCTTTGAGGAGGCAAAGAGTTCCAGTGGGATGTGACACAGGTGGGCACATGGGTTTATCCATTTCCGAAACCACGAAGACCATTTCAGCCCTTTTGCCCCTTCCTGGGGCTTTTGTAGGGACTCTATAATCATGTTATCTATCGGAGAGCAGAGACATATAACCAGGAGAGAGTAAGATAAAGGGTGCTGCATTGCTCATGGTGCGTCTCACACGTTGCCTGCTAGACCCTTGCAACAGAAAGAGGCTGAAACGTGAGCTCTTTGTCAGCTCTTTTCCTGGGAACACAAGTGCTTCTGGATTGTACCCAGCTGAGAGTGGCTGTTGAGACAGGCGATGCTGAGAAGTCACCACCTTCTTCCCCCTGTGCTAGGATGTGCCACCCGCCAGCAGCCAGGGCGTGGGATGTCCTTCTGTATAGGGCCCTCCTTGAGCTGCACAGGGTCTGATTTGGTCATACATCTGCCCCTCACCCCTTAGGATGGCACCTCTGTAGGCCTGCTACCAGGGATTTAGCAACATACCCACAAGCAGCAGCAGGTTTTGGTGCTGCTGAGCACAGTTTTTGGTGTGAAATAACAGATTTGCCCTGCAGCTGGTTTCAAGGCACAGGAGAGCCTGGAAAAGCCTGTCTCTCCTGGGCATGTAGGTCTGTGGAGGAATCAGGGTTCAGGGATTTTAGAAAAATATTTTCTAAAATATTTTCTCTACCTTTCTAGGTTGTAAAAGTCTTCCTTGGGGGCACTGTTTCTGGAATATTTACTGGCTGTACAGTTTGTTGGCAGTGGACAGAGTTAAATTAGATTGTCTCATCATGATCACTTGAAGCAATTTTAAGGAAATGCAGCTCCGCTTTGAATAGCTCAGTCAGATCCTTGTCTGCCTCATTTAATTGCTTTTACTACAGGATACTGATGCTTTAGATTGCAAATCCTTTGAGGTAAGGACTGTCTCTTTGTTCTGGGTTTGCAGAACACATCCTGCAGTGAAGGTCGGGGCTCTGGCCTGACTACAGACACCTGGGTTATGTTGAATACTGTACTCGGAGAGTTCCAGAAGGGCTTTGTGATGGTGGTTGCTGGGTGTGAGAGTTCCGGGGTCATCACTGGCACAGCCCTGCTGGATGCTGACCCTGGTATTCACAGCACCCACATTGCACCGAGTGACGCACATAATCTTCCATCCCTGCGATTGCTCTTGTTTACGGTGGGGCAGTATTTATTGTGCATGCAAATGTCATGCAAATGACTAACTGGGGAGGGTGTGGAAAAATAATCTTGATTCCAATCTCCCACCTCCTCTTGTTAGCAAGCATCAGACTTTCTTCTCAGGAATGTGCTGACAGAAGGCCCCAGACACAAGGCCTGGAAGCTAGGATCTCCGAAAGCTGTTACAGAGAAAGGAGAGATGGAAAAGGTATGATGGAAAAGGTATTATAGATAATGAGTTGACTAGTCCAAGAGGGACCTACCAAAAAAATCCACACACAGGGTCATCTCCAGCTTGACTGCGGAGCCTTTAGCATACTATGGCAAGGATTCAGTTGATGGTGAGACTGAAGTGGCCTAATTATAAACACGGCTGACTTGAAACAGAAAACGCAGAGGAAAAGAAAGTGGCTGCTTAAGAGATACGACAAAAAAGCACCACCAGAACTCATTTAAAAGCATTTCCTCTACTCCCCTGTTCACTTACAACTCTCTTAGAAGTGGAGGAGCTTTCTGCTTTCCTCTCTGCTCTTCTTAAAGACTCAGCCTGTCAAACTCACAGCTTCCCAGTTTCCAGGCTCTGCAGTCACCCTCACAGTGCAACTGAAGCCCTGCAAAGCTCGCGGTCCCATTTATTCATCTAGAATGCACCTTTCTTCTGTCATTGCCCTGCCAGAGGTTTGACTGACTAGATTTGCATGTGGGATGAAGAGCACAACAGAGTTACTTAACGTATGAGTTAGTCACCAGTGCAGACAAATATTCCCTGCTTCAGGTTAGCTGGTTGTGGACATGGGAGGGGATGGTTTAATGCTGACATGCACCTCTGCCATCATCTTCAGTATAAATTACCTGCTCTCCCATTCCATCTAGACCTTGTTCCTAATCTCTGGGTGTGGTTGGCTTCCCTGAAGGGCTGGTGGTGGCCTTGACCAGAGGGTAAGCAGTGCCATGTCCTGTTCTGACACTCAGATGTTGCTTGTCCCAAAATTCCTTCTGTATGTTCCTCTCCTCTGTGAGGGCCCATGGTACCCCCTCCCTGAGGGCTGGACTACCTCCTCAGGTGCCAGTAAACCACCTTCCCCTCACTCTTCATCCCCAGGAGCAGGTTGGGCTGTGAGCCAGCCAAGCCTGTTCTTCAGGTATGGCTGTCTACCTCCCTCTGACCAGTATTTCTGCTCCAGATCAAATATACATTGCTAGTAAACTAAACCCAGCCTATCGTGATCTGTAGTTTCCATTGCAACCACAGGCATTGGCGGAAACTGCTTGTGCACTCTGTCTGCCCCATCCCCTTTGGTCCTCATCCCCTGCTGTGCCACACCACCAGCCCTGGAGAATAAATGGAGTTTCCAGAGGGTGGTCTGCTGGTTTCCAGGTTGCTGGTCTGCAACCCTTGAGACTGGCTCTGTTAATGCAGTGGGGGTTGTTTTTCATCTTACATTCCCAGGGCAATGTTTGTACTTGCAAGTCTGAAACCTTCCAAGAGCCCTGGGTGCTTCATGTTTGCTTCTGCAGAGGCTTGTGCTGTCCTGGTGCTGGTGTGCAGCAAGTAAATGGGGGTCATGCAGCTCCAGGAAGCTTGTTTTTGAGCTGTGTGAGGTTCCTAAGTAAATACAGGAATCACCTTTTGCTCCCTTCCTAATCCTGTTTGCAACAGCACCACCCACAAAGCTGGAGACCCAGCACATCTCGGGTGATGACCTCTAGGGTTCCTCATTTTATGAGCTGTATGTAGGGTTCTGATCCCATTTTATTTTCCTTCCTCTTTCTTGCAGAGCTTGCCCAGGTCTTCCCAACAGTATGCATCCCTGTAAGTGTCTGTCTATCCTCACATCTCCTCCCATGGTTGATGTCTGTGGTGGGATCTGCACTTCTGCTGTGTCTTAAAAGACCAGAAATTCACTTGGATCACATCTCACTCTCTTCTTCTGCAGAGCCAAGGGGTCACGAAGTCCAGTCCCTTCTCCAGCTTCTAGTTTTATCTAATGACAAAGGATTTCCTAGCCTAGGGGATGCATACCTGCTTACTGTGGGGCTTCCCTGTTATTGCTAGCTCACACTAATCCACCAAAGAGTTTGAAAGGCAGCTGAATCTTCTGGATCCACACCTTTGGATCTGGGGAAATAACTTCTGACCTACCAGGAACCAGGTTCCTCAGAATGTGTGACTACACAGATCATATTTTGACAGCTCCAAGACAGGAAAATTAGTTCCTTGGTCCATTATTCCCTTGGGGCTGCGGCTGTCCAACTTCAGACCATGGATGGTGCTTCAATCGAGTCTGTATGCAATGGTGAATGCAGAAGTCCAAATCTGCTGACACGTCCAAAGCCTTTATTCTGCTGAAAGATAAATTCCAGCCCTTGGACATAAATTAATCTCTAGCTTTCTTACACCCACATTGCTTTTAAATGATGGACCTTAGACAACAGATTGTGCAACAGGAGTACCAAAATCAGATGGACACAAAAAAATACGGGACTCTTGCCTCTTTTTGAGGATTCTTTGCTGCATTTTCACTCCTGCAGGATTACAGCCTTGGCAAGGAATGGTTCAGCCTGCAGACAAGTGCACAGAAGGAGAGTGATTTACGGCAGTACTGACAAGGGGAGGAGAGTTTGGTTTCAAATTCTTCTCATCATGCTTTGTTAGGGCGATACAGTTAAGTGCCTGGCAGGAAAGACCATGCATCAGCAGGGTTTAGTTTGCTTTACATGGCTCCTGGGGCTGTATTTCTTTCTCAGCTTTTGAAATGAGTTCCTTCTACAGCAGTCATGCTCCCCTGGTCAAGACATTGGCTAGAAGGAGAAGACTTTACTGCTGCTGAGTGGGAACCAGCTACTTCAACCAACAAAGCTGAATCAGGCCCACAATTCTCCACGTACACCACCAGTTCATCCTCTACCCCACCATCTGCTCTCATCCCAAACAAGCCATCAGTTGAAACCTACCCGCCAAGCACGTTTTCCATTGACACAGCAAACTTACACCAGTATAGCTATGCAGGAACTGAGGCAGGTCATTCTTTGCTATGCTCACCTTGTTCGCAGAACATCAGAGCCCTACAAAGCAAGTTCTTTTCTACTGTGGAGGAGATTTGGTCAAATTCTTTCAACATGACCACAGCTCTTCTCTTTCCCCACAGGATCCTCCTTACTTCTTTCTACCAAGCACTAGGTTGGTGCTTTCATGGAGTGAGGACCATATTAGCTCTGCTTTACCACCTGGTTTTAATCTGGCAGGGACTGCAGCATCTCAGTTTTCCTCCATGTTATCCCCAACCTGTTTTTCTCAATTATTATTTGCCCGCTGTGTTTCATGGACTGCATACACAGCAGGACAGTCCCTGCTATGTTTGAAGCTGGACCAGCAGATCATTCTTAAAGGAAGGTGTTTCTTTCCCAGCAGTTTCACCATCAGTGACAGGACTGAGACTTAGACTTTTGCAGTCACCATTTCATACAGACTTGCTGAAAGCACCATCCATAATCTAAATCTAAGTTTTGATTTGGCAGCTTTTGTAATATTATTTACTACACCTAGATAAGCTGCAAGAGCTTGGGCAGCGCTCTTGGCTTGGGAAAAATGTTCACTGGAAGTTCGTTCATGGGAGAGTAGACTAAGGCACCCAGTGCATGGTGTGGTAAGCAAGGTGTGCTGCCCTGCGGGAAGGTCCCCAGTACTGTAAGTGGCTAACAACTGTGTATGAAGCAGATGTTTTCTTCTCTTACTGCAATAGCTTCAGATTGAGAAATACAATAGCAACGTGGGTTGCTAACATGATTTCTTCCTGTCCTCCAGCAAATCAGCGCCACTGGGGCATCCTTCTGTGTTCAAGATCTAACAGGGGCTAGCAGGGAGTGGCTGGACCCGGGCAGTATAGAGCTGCCTGGGGACCTGGGTCCTTTGGTTCAGAGCACATCAGAGGCTCCCCCAGTCTCTGTTCATTTCTTGGCCAGCCAGGACAAGTGGTCAGTTCCCATCAAGGACCCACATCCTGTGGAGCAGTGACGTCCAGCCCATGGGAGTGTTTACCAGAAGCTGCATGCAGAGAGCCCTGGTTCCCTTTTGACTCACCATAGCCTTTTGCTTCCCCTTGTAGGGGTTATTCACCCCACCCACAAGGGGTTTCCAACCACATGGGATGCAGCACCGGGGCAGGAGTGCTTCTACCTGCTGCCAGGCAGGGCACAGGCTTGTCAAGCATCGCGCCTCTTTTCCAGAGACAAATTTATATGGGAAAGGTGATGTTAGTGGCTGAAACAGCTGCTGCATGAAGGTGGTTGTTACAACAAAGTAAGCATCACAGGTCTCTGCAGAACAAAGTGAAAGGACAGGGCTGTTAGCGAGCGGGTCAGGCATAGCCTGAAAAATGAGCTCAGCTGCATCTTGGGCTCCTGGGGAGGATGGGAGGCAAGCAGAGATGCTGGCTTTTCTATCGGTGAGGCTGAAACTCTCTGTCTCTTCCCATTGCGTGGCAGATAAAAGGGCTTGGCTAACTGGTGGGGGAAAAGGGTCTTCACACTGCATCCTGACCACAGATCTAGCAAATCTGAGGCTGGGAGTGGGAAAAGAGAGATGGGAAAATCGGGTGCCTTTTATAGCTGCTCACAGGCCAGTGATGCTCACTTGTCTCTGCAAGCAGTGCTCCTGGGACAGGGTCAGGAAACTGGGAAACTGACAGCCAAAATTAGCTCTTTTTATCTTGGCAACGCCAACTTCCACACTGTTTTAAGGCCCTACTCCTGATCAGACTGGTGCCAGGTCCCAAAGATCCTGACCCGGGGGGTCCTCTCGCAGGATGGCTTGGGCGAGGCGGGAGGAAGGGAGTACCCAGGGATCCTCTCCCATGGGTGCAATGCACCCTCTCGTGGTGAGCTCCCATGGTAGTTGCCCGAGCAGGGCATGGGTGATGGTGGATGCTTGCTGAGTGGGGCTCAGCTCCTGGGCATCATACCAAAGCATACATAGGGACCTACCAGTTCTCCCTTGAGGAAACCTTTCGGGAGCCAGGATTTGGCCTCCAGACTAAGGGTACCCTAAAGCAGGCTCCAGCATTCCCTCCACATACACACATGTGCTGCTTTATGTGGAGAAAAACAATAATTTTGATAAAATACTTGAAGCTGGCTTTCCTTTAGCCAGGATCAAGC
The DNA here is from genome assembly GCA_013389965.1 of Todus mexicanus. Lineage (NCBI taxonomy): Eukaryota > Metazoa > Chordata > Aves > Coraciiformes > Todidae > Todus > Todus mexicanus. The sequence goes on from WEIS01047544.1 coordinate 13,243, forward strand.
TGCCCTTCTCTGCTGACATTTTTCCTCCCTGTGAGAAGCTTGCATAAACAAAGCCCCAGAGAGATATTGGTAAAAAACCAGTGCTCGTGAGCTTCACAAATGCAATTTTTTTCCATGAGAGAAAAGCAGTGGGTTTTTTTCTCCGTAAACCGTTACACCAGGGAGGGATTTCTCCATCTAGCCATCCAGTTTCCCCACCCCCCCACCACCTGGAAGCTAAATCTTGGTTTCCTGAAAGGTATCTCCACTTCCTCTCACCCCTTCAGAGGGACTTCAATTAAAACCCCAGTCACTTTCCCCGCAGGAAAGCTGTACTGCTGATGCCAGTGCGTTGTCCAGTTGCATACTGCAGCCTCGGACGTGAGCACGGTGAAGAGGAGTGGCGAGCGGCGGGTTGGGGTGCTAGGTGTCTCCCACGGGTGGGCAAGCGTTGTTGTACTGCCGTGGTCTCCATCCCTACACTGGCTGGGGCTCAGCAAGCCCTTGCTTGCACCTGCCCACCGTGCACGGGCGTTCGCTTCCTGTGACTTTAAAGTTCCCTCGGAGCACAAAGCAAAAGAGGGAGGAGAAAGGGTTTCATCATCGCTCCCGAGAGCAGACTTATAAAAACTTTGCGCTCACGCTGTCTGCCTCACTCACAGGATTTCAGGAGTTTTGACACGGACCGTGAGGGCTCCCAGCAACAGGACAGGCCAGAGGACAGGAGTCTGCACGCAGCCCAGCTACTCGGGGCTCCCCAGGAAGCCACCACGATGGGAATCCACCCCGAGGCTGGCAAATCCCCAGTTGATGTCCCCAAAGGGTCCAGGACTTGCTCCCGGAGTGTCTTCTGCAACATCAAGGTAAGGAGCGGTGCCTGGCAGGGATGCGCCACTTCACCAGCAGGGAAGGAGGAAGATGCTTGCACGGAGACTGACCCCAGCCTGTCCCGCGGGTCCCCGCATCCCCGGTAAAATGAAGGGTGTTTGCTAAAATGCAGGATTTGAAAGTCAGCTCCTTGGGCAGTCCTGGATAACATCGCTGAGGTCCGTCCTGTTTGGCACACAGGAAGGGCTGGGGGGGCTCATTGTTTTTCAGTGGTAACCTGCATGTCACATGGCTGTTATGCCCCGTGGAAATGGTGTGGGACTGTCCGTGGGCTGTGGAGCTTACCCACGGTGTCCGGTACACAGTGTGCTGCTGCTTAGGGAATGATTAACCACATCCTGGTGCGAAAAGAAAACACTGCCCTATAATCACACAGAATGACAGAATGTTTGGGATTGGAAGGGACCTCGAAAGATCATCTAGTCCAATCCCCCCTGCCGGAGCGGGGATCACCTAGATAATAACAAGGACTTGCTTTAAAAACCTTGGTGAGAAGAGCATTTTGAGTGTCAGAAGCAAAATCTTGATGAGTTGAAGTGGGTTTTCTGGTGTTGGCTGCCTAGTTACTCACCTGCCCCTATTAGCAATGTGAGAGCTGTCATCTTCAAGCCAGGCTCTGCCTGAGCTTCAGGCTCTTGAGCTCGCAGCCTGAGTGAGAAATCACAGCCATGCTGGCCATCTCTCACATTTTAAGCCCTGCTAACCATCGTGTTTTTACACCACACCTCACCCCATCATTTTTGGATGGGCACTGAGGCTGCTGCATATGCTGGTACCCATCCCAGGAGATCCACCTGCCTTTGTTAGGATTTCTCTGGGTGTGGAGGAAATTTTGTACCTTGCTTTGTAGCACCGCTGCACCATGGCTTGGAGAGTATAACCACACAAAACGGGAGCCCTTCTTATAATTGATGCTCTTTCCTGGAAATATATACAGTTCCCTTCAGCTTCATGCTTGCAAAAATTTCCTGGAACTGAAAAAATACTGCAAAACTCTATGCCTTGTTCAGGATGTAAAGCTTTAGGGTTAAACAAAAAGCCCCCCCAAATGTTAATTAATTTCTGCATCCCATAGGCAGCCGCAGGATGCGAGCTGTGTGCGCCGCAGGAGGCGGGCTAGGCACTCAGCACCCCACGCACCCCAAGACACCTAGGGAGTATGTCGGGGACTTCCTAGGGGCATTTGGCCAAGGGCAGATGACACGGGGTGTCACTTTGCCAGCAGCAGGAGCTCTGTCTGTGTGAGGAGGTGTTTGGCTGGCTGTCTGAGCCTGTCAGCTCCAGCTGAAATTGCCCAGCGACTGGTGCTGGCTGGAGGGCTCAAGTCTTAAATTTCAAAGTGAGATGGAGCCTGGAGCTCCCCAGTTGAGACAGGCACCCACCACTGAACCTGTCTGGAGGGTCCTAGGAGGTGTTTTTGGAGGGAGAAGTGGTGCTGCAGCACCTGGTGTGGCAATCGCTTGTGGCGCCATGAGCAGAGTGGCCCCACGAGCAGGAGATGCCGCCAGAGATCTCCACCTCCTGCCTACCCTGACTGGTGCAAATACAGCTGCACTAAGGCAAAGCCAGCGTGTGAAAAGAAACATTTTTTGTTTTAAAAGTCAACAGCTTTTTGCTAAGTCGAGGGGAACCAGCCCTTGATTTAGCACAGCCCAATGCTGGCACCAAGCAAGCACATTAAGGAACAGTTTGAGCTCTACCAAAACATTCTTGTCAGTATCAGAGGGATGATGTGTATCATCCACAATAGTGGAGAGTCGGGCCTCTCATCCCTTGGAGAAAATGTACATAAATTGGCAACCAATGACATCTCCACCCTTTCCTAATCTATTTACCCTTCCTGTGCTGTGACATTTGTGTTAAAAGGATATATACATTAAAAAAGTAGCTGCTTCAAGGTAGGAAAGCACTAACTTCTCTGAAGATGTCAATCCTTTCAGCCCCCCCAAAATTAGTAGAAAATCAAAGTGTCGCAACTGAATTTCTGGGTTTGGGAAGCTGTTTTGTTGTGAATGAGTCGTCAGAGGGTGAGGTATGCAGTAAACCTCTCAGTTTATACGGTTTCGTAGCTGTTGCTTGTATGAGAAGACAGTGGAGCTGTGAATAACGATCTATATAAAAGTTTTCATCCAGTACCTAATTGTGTGGGAAGCTGTTTGCATCATCCCACACAGAGGCAGGTACTATTAAGGGGTTTAAATTAGTTAGACACACCATCCTTGCATAAGTAAAAGTTTCTGAGAGGGGCAGTTTTTCCAGCACAACAAAAATCCCCTAGATGCAGCAGAGTCCAAGTCTTAATCACAAAGCTCATTTTTAATTCACAAAGCTCACATGCCAGGATCATTTTCAGAGTGCCTTTTACAGGGCTGAGGCCAAAAATAATGAAACTATTTTTTCTGTGCAAACCCTCTTGCTCCTCCATGTTCCCTGCAATGGGGACCACCACCTCCTTGCACACCCGGTTCTCAGCGCTCTCGGGGTGTCTTTCAGCACTGGCCACATCACCACTGATTTTCGGAGGTGCAGAAGCACGATCGTGCACAGGATAAGCATGATCGTACACAGGATAGGCATCAGAGAGGGATAGGTCCCTGTGGAAAGCAGTGGTTTTGATGGTTCTGCAGGGATTTGAAGAGCAGGATTGGAATGGCAGCTTTGGCAATGAATGGGATGGAGGCTCTGACAGGGACAGAGGAGGGCTGGTGCAGAAGCAAGCACTCAGGAAGGCAATGCCCTGTGGATGTGGCCACTGGCTCCTATCCATGCTCTAACACAGCAGGTGTTTACAGCTCATTTCTGTACCCTCCAGGAATGTGGTTGATGACAGTCTCTTGTTGCTGCTGTGGAAGTTACTCCCTGTTATAGCTGGGTATTAATGACTGTAGCTAATGCTGCGATTACACTGAACATCAAGGCTCTGTCTGCACTTAAACGTAAGGGCACTGCCTGGCTCAGCCAACAGTGTGTGTGTTGTCTCATAGCTGGAATAAACCTGGCCATTGTGGTGACCTCTCAGAGGTGGCAGGGTAGCTTGAGCTCCTCTAGAAGGTAGTTGTTTGTCTTGGATCGCCTTGAAGAGAGAAAGCAGAATGCAAAAGACCTTCAGCTTTTGGTTTGGGAGGGTGCTGCTGAGCACTGTCTCCTATGAGAAGCCCAGAGCATCTTGGTAATCCCACAGCAGGGGTGGAAGAGGGTGGTGATGAGCAAGGACAGCTCCTGCTTTGAAGTTCACCAGAGCTTCCATGATTGTGCTGACTGATGGTGGGATTTTAAGGGGTTGCAGTTGTGCCGATTGGTAAATGCGGGGTAAAGCCAGTCTACAGATGGATGCCAGCACGTGGTGGCGCTGGGTGCACTGAGGACCCCACAGCCTAAATGAGCAAAACAGGTTTGAAAGGTGGAAGAGAAGTAAATGGGTAACGTTTTTGATACCCATGCATGGCAATGGACCCCATCGATGTCCTCGGTCCAGAGTCCTAACCACTGTCTCAAATCATTATGTCCGTACCCATCTTGCCCTTCCAGGCATCCACTGAAAAAGGATTATTTCAAAGGTGTTATCTGTTTGCAGTGCCTCAGATACTTTGGCTTCTTCACCTTTAGTGTATCTTTCGTGGTTTTTTGCTGTTTTAATTGATAGCTAATTGCTTGTTCAGGATCCCCAGAAACATGACAAGGAGGGGAGTTTGATAACTATTGTATTATTTAGCTGAGTCAGACTGGTGTCCTGCTTTGAGCTAGAAAAGAAATAATTCTCAGTGATTTTACTTTTCAGCTCAGTCTCTTCTAAGTAACTGCACTTTCTGAAATTACTGTCATATTTTTTGGCAGACAGTGTCTGCTTCTAGAAGAAATAATGCTTGATGTTTATAGTTACTACTAAGGATTGGCGGGCAGGAAGGCTTTTTTACTTATGGTGTCTCCTTTAGAAGCCAAGGTAACTGCTAAAACCATGTAGGGGTGCCACAAAGCAAGAGGTCGCATATGTGGGGAGGAGCAGACAGAACAGGTGACCCTAAACTGACCAACAAGGTATTCCATTTAATATATGTCATATTCAGTATAAAGCTGAGGGATTATGAGGGTCAATCTCACTTCTTCAATGGCTAGCATCAGAGGAGGACTCTGTCTGTTCTGCCTTTGATCCCAATCTGTGTGTTCCTGAATCCAGTTCCAGAATCCAGATCCTAAATCCAGTTCCCTTCTGCCACTAAGTCTGGTCTAGGACTTCCTCAGTGTTTGCTCTACAGCATCAGTGGTAACGGTGATGTAATTGCCATCGGAGGGTTGGGTTTGGTATTGGGTTTGTATATATTTCATTTTACTGTAATTAATTCCCTTAGAGCTGTTTCAGTTTTCCTTTCTGTTCCTTAAGTCTCTCTTCCTTATTCTCATTTTCTTCTCCTTTGGGAAGGGAGAAGGATTACGAGGGGAACGACAGAGAGCACCTGTCATTCATCAAGCAGCCAGCCCAACTCTAACCCTTGACAACCGTTTTCAGCTGGAATCTGGCTGGCTGGAGAGAGCAAGGGAGCAGCATAAAGTAGTTGGGAGTCCAGGCAGTGGGAGGCTTTTACTAAGTATACCACCCGGCATGGAAAAGGAAGCAGGAGGGTAGTGGAGAGTTATTGTCACTTCCATCAGCTGGAGGGAGTCCAGGAGGAGATTTAAAAGCCTTAATGGCAGATTTAAACTGGGTGCTATATCGAGGCATGGAGATGAAAGGTGTGGAAGAGTGCAGCAGAGGAGACATAAAGATCAAAAGACTGTGGGCTCCCAGAGTGTGATAAGGCTTTAAGGCATCCCAGGGTGAAGATGTTGGGGGCATGCAGACTGCAATAGCCAAGAGTGGGGACCTCCCCCCTCCCTTGGGAGGCTGGATGCCTTCTGCAGAAGAAATGGCAGCCTTGCCTTGGGGTCCGAGGTCCCAGCAGCACCAGGGCAAGTTTTTGTTCCTTCCTTTAAAGGGACTAAAGGAATTTGCTGAGAGGAGTGTATTTCAGAAGCCTGGAGATATAGCAGTTGCCCTCTCATATCCTGTTGGAAAAGATTATAAATTGCTTTATTTAGTTGTTAACAAGAACAGAAGATTCATCAAGTCATTGGTCTGAAAACAGAATGTCTGTAGGTTTGGAGAAGGAAGCACTGAGAGGAAAAAGTCATTGTTCATTAGAGCCATTAGTTTAAGCAAGAAAATCAAAGGCTATTCCAACACGAGGCACTGTACAAGTAGAGAAGTCAAGTTGCATGGGTGTTTGTAGCGAAGCAGCAAGCAAGATCCTCAGGGCAAATGGGGTGACACTGGGAAAAGGACTCACTGTGTCTGGGATCTTTCAGCATTGAGGGTGTTGTTGGAATCAGAAAGCAAAGATTAGGTTTGGACGGATCCGACACTGTGTTAATGTCTGGATTTGGTGCCTTCACCACCCAGCCTTCACCAGTAACACCAGTAGCAGGATAAAGAAAGAGATAGGGAAGAGCCACACAGTAAAACAGGTTGGAAAGTTTAGTGGGATCAAGGTCTAGGATACACAAAACAAGGTAATTTTATGAGGGGCGAGGTGGTTCAGTGCCCAAACACAACCAAGGAGTGGTCAGCGTAGATAAGATTATCACAAGGAAAATGGGAGAGGAGTGTCGCTGATAGGGAGCACAAGGCATGGCCAGGGCTGCGGGTGTGCAAGAGGAGTGTTTACATACGCTTGTGGGTCAGGGAAAACAAAGCCAAGCTGAAGCTACCTTCAAGGAAATCACAACTGGATGCTGATGCACTATAAAGAAAAAAGACATGCATAAAAAATGGAAGAGCAAAGACCCAGGCATGCAATCTACCTGTGTGCTCGGTCTGGTTGCAGGAAGAAGGAAGGCTGCTCAACGATACCCACTGTATTTTCACAGCAGCAGCTTGGGAAGCAGCAAACCCTCACATCTCACGTACTAAGGGTCTAACAGTTGTCTGCAGCCAAACCTCTCCTTTCTCTCTTTCTGACAGCTGCGATATGCACCTGCATGTTAAGGCAGGGACGTGGTTTTGTGTCTCTTGGATCACTCCCTTTACAGCAACTGAGCAAAGCAGGGCCTGCACAGACCTTGCCAGGGCTTTGGGATACAGTGCAGGCAAATCCGATGTGCACATTCATTGCAAAAAGAGCAAACAGTGTCTTTGCACTTGACAGCTGAGGGTTGTAAAGCGTAGATTACTTGGCAGTAGACAGTCATCATTGCGACTAATAATTTGGGCAACAGTGTGCTTCAGACAATCCCAAACCATTTTAATTTTTTATTAGTTTATTTTGTTGCCGTAGAAATAAAATTGAGGAGCCAACTTCTGCCATTGGACCATGCTTCGGGCTCAGAGAGTTTGTGCTAATAGATGTTGCTGTGTGGCAGGGTATTTAGTTCCTTCTGTGGAAATGTTGCTTTTTTCCCCCCATCTTTCACGATATTTTTTGATCTATGAATCTAGGCAGCTGCAAGTAGAAAAGACATGCCAAGGAGGGATGTATTTCCCCACGCATGTCCATAAACTTCTCATTTCCAGCTGATGTATTTCTTTTGAACTGAGTGATCTCAGCCGTTCTACTGCAGGAGGGTCTCTTAATGTAGTGAATGTTGATCATATCTAAAATAAACAGCCTGTCTTCTCCCTGACTACTATAGTTTTGTGGATAATCCTCTTACTTCCTAAAGTTTACCCTTCCCCTTTCTTTTTTTCCCCTTGGAAGCTCAGGAGAGTAAAACAGAAGAAGCCTTCAGAGGTGGGCAGGTTGAAGTCTTCTGCTTCGGGCCATGACTGTCCATTAAGGTTAAACAATTTTGCTTTGGCATCTGTAGCCCAAAATGCAGCTCTATTAGTACTGTGCAGAGGGAAAGACTCAACAGAACATCATTGCCAAAGTCCTTTCCAAACATTTACTCCAGCCAGATTCATTTTGCTCCTTCTTGCAACGACTGCTCTTGGCCACATACTACCTTGGTGTCATCAGTCAACTGGGACCAGTTTGGTAGGTTCTTCGAGGATCTCTGTTCCTCGTTACAGCTCCCCAGGCAGCTCTTGCATCCATCTAATGAATTAAGCCTTGACTTTTTCCATCCACACTGCTAGCAACACTACCATGGGAAGGGTGTTGGGCACAGTGTATGCACGTGAGAGCCAGAGATGGGAGCTGCCCATGCTCTCTCCTCACAGAGTGAGCTACACCATCAATCTTTCCACCTTCCCTATCTCTAGGTAGGGATGCCAAGGTGAAGACACTGAAAAATGAGGTGAGAGATGGTTTTGGACGTGAGTACTGCTATCGCAGCATGAAGCTGTAGAAGCAGAGCAAGGAATTAACCCGTAATTCACTCCTCCAGGCAACAGAGAAGGAACAGTGGCTGTGCTGCATGTAGCAGCATCTTCTCAAACTCCTGGTCACTGCAGAGCTGAGCCAGGCTCCCACCTCAAGGACCCTCCTGGATCCTGCAAGCTCCATAGAGGCAGTTCACTCATTTGAAACAAAAGAGAAACCTGAATTTTTTCACCTGATCTTAACACTGACCCCTATCCGACACATGCATTCTAGGGCTATTAAGCACTTCATGATTGTTGTTTGTTTGTTTTCTTATTTAACCCAACTCACCAAGCACTTTATTGTCTGCCTTGGTGACCAAGGGATGTTCCCCCAGCCTACCCCCCAAAAAGCCTCATACGAAAGAGTCCACCTTTCATAATAGGCTTTTCTAAAGTCCAGATTCCATGTGCCTGTTTGTTAAGGCCAGTGACAGTTGTGACAGAGGTCACAGTGCATTCTCTTACATAAGCAATATGGAAAAAGACACAAGATAAGGGAATACAGCTTAGTGGACCCAGTGTGTGACGCGGGGTAGTGTAAGTGCCTGCTGCCTACCAGCACTGCCCAAAATGGTGCCTGCTCCTTGTGCATGCATCCAGCCCTGGGAGCAGCAACCGCCCTCTGACTTCACAAGCTTCTGACCCCAAGAACAACCACCTCAAGGATGGTTTACCCCCTGGCTCTGGATTTCTCATCCTTGTCTGCTTTATGGGTTCAGCACAAAGCTAGGAGACCCTCTTTCTTCTCCCAGAACCTTATTTTATTCCATGTGAGCTTCAGGAAAGTGGAAAGGGTGGAGGTGAGTCTTCTGAGGTGGCTGCAAGGACTCAAATGCTGTCTCAGACATCTCCCAAGAGTGCACCAGCCACGGTGGCCACACCTGGCATCCATGTCTTGGTGCCAGTGTAGGATCTCAGCCTTGCTGCTGCATCCTCATACCTTGGGGCAGCCTGAAGCCCAGCCTGCCCTCCTCTCAGCCCCACTAGACCTCTGGGTCAAGAATTTGTTGACTGTCTCCTCTGAAGGACGTTTGGGTTGAGACTGACCAAAGAGTTGCCACCTCTCTGCTTTGAACTTGGGAAGTGTTGTCCAGACCATGGGGGGACCAGTCCCCCTCTCTTTGCTGCAACAGGGTAGGTTTCCTTCTGTACAAAAAAGCCTTGCCCTGGGAGACGCTATTCCCCATGAACTGAGCAGGAGGGATTAGTGTGTCTGTGAGGGACCTTCCTCCAGGCATTTGCTTCCCTTTTAAATGAAGTGCATGTTGGAAAGGAGTCAAGTGTCTTGTATAAACAACCTAAAGTCAGGATTGCTGAGGCACTCTGAAGGAAATGTGAGGATGATTAAGAGGGGATTTTGTGTGGGTGGGTGGGTACATGTAGGTGCATGCCTTTGGCCTCTTTGCACTGCTCCCTGGCTGTCTGCAATTGCCGCTTGCTTGCAGCTCCAAAAATACACCAGGCTCTGATGGGAGCATCTGCTCTGGAGTGTCAACACCTCATATTTGTGGGAGCGTCCCCAACTCCTTAACCTCCCGCCGTGCCTTCACCCTCTGGGCTGTTGTGTCGACTTTGCGTCAGCAAAACCTCCCTCCAAATGAGCTTGGCTTTTCTTTAAAAACTCCTTCTTTGCTAAGTGTTATGGAAGATGGATGATAGCAACTCTGTCTTCCCTCACGGGGTTGCTCACTGGGTGCATGGGGACAGCACAGCACATTTGGTGCTCTCTGTAGCTGGAAGGGGACCCCTTGGTGCTGGTTTCTGTGGGCAAGTAGGTGGTCAGCATGAACATGCAGGGCTAGGCACACATGGGGAGATGGAGAGGGATGGGAGAGAGCTGTGACAACCTGCAAGGGGGACACAGAAGAGTGGTGTTCTTCATCTCCACCAGCCTCAGAGGTCTGCTCTTCCTAGATAGAGTGTTATCAGCCAGTGCCAAGGTCAGGCAGTGCATGGACTCCTTTTGAAAAGCCCTCCAGGTAGGCCCCTCTCCCAGTTATTTGCACTCAGAGCCTTCAAGGATTGGACTCTCATTATTTCAATTAGAACTGAATCTGCTGAATGGAGAGGCAGTCCTATTTCGGGCACATCTCTCACCTTTAGATGGTTGAAGTGTGTCTGGAAAAGCCAAACTCCAGCTGCTGCCCAAGTCATGGAGCAAAGGCTGGTTTTGCCTTACTCTGACTGTTTTGGGTGACAGGTTCTTCCCAAGCAAAAAAACCCCACAAAAACCCCAACAAAACCAAACAAACGAAAAACCAAAAATCTCCTCTGTCCTTCCTCTCCCATCCTCCTCCAGGCTCACCACCTCCAAGGTCTGAGGCTGCAATGGGATCTCAGTGCCAGCGGCAGCATGGGGCAGGATCAGGTTCCCTGAGCATCCTTCCTGCTCTTCTGCCTTTCCTGCTAACTCTGCTTGCAAGAGCTGAACTAGAAGGACTCATGAGCAGAGGGGGAGCAGTCACACCGCAAAGTCTTTCCCTCCCATCATGGGTGCTCTTCAGCTGTGTTTCTCCTGCCTTGCTTTTCCCCATGGTAGGCAGCCCCAGCTTGATCCCAGGCATCTTGGGATGGACGGCCCCATTTTGTCGATCCTCAGGTTGTTATCAATGCATAAACCCATCTCAGGCCATCTTCTGCCAGCTCTGCCTTTTCCTGCCTGCCCTCTCTAAACTCCTCTGTCCCTCTCATATCCTGCCCTTCATCCTCTTGTGAAGCACAGACAGTGCTGGTTCCCCATGGTTCTTCCATGCCCCTGCATTCTGCCCATCCCCTGCCTGCTCGAGCATTTCAGGGAGTCAGGCTGCCCCTTCTCATCATCTTCCCTCTCCCTCCTCAACACTTTTCATCTCCCCATCTGCCCTGGGATTAAGCTGACATTTGCTGCACTAAATTCAGTCTCAGTGATCCACCCTTTTCCCTCCCCGTTGGTAAACAGTTTTGCTTCTCCAGCTAACGCCTCGCACCAGGAGAGCTCTCCCTCCAGCTGCTCTGCATCTCAGGCCGTCCCGGCCCTCCACTGTTTAGCCAGCACTTCCTTATTTGAATGACTTCAATAGGGTCTGGCCAGAGATGCAGGAACAAAAATTATTGTTCTCTGGCAACAAGGTCCTCTCACCATTTGTCATCTTCTGTTCCAGACCAGCCCGGCTGGACTAATTACACAGTGATCCCAGGTCAGGATTGGGGAAAGTGAAGGTGCTGAATCCAGCTTTCACTCATACGTGCTGGGATGGGTTTTTGAATGTAGGCGTTGATAGCTGGAGGGTGTAGAGGTCATTCTGCTTCAGGAGTTCACTTCCAGATGTTTCACTTCCACTTCGTCCCTGTCTGGGAAGGTTCCCATGTTACACCCCGCATTGTTGCTCTGTGGCTTTTTGTCGGGGCAAAGTCCCATCCTGGGACTTCGTCCTCTCCTGCTTGGCTACTGCATTCGCAGATGCCTGCCTGATGCTAGTCTGTCTGCTGCCACTCCTCCAAGATGTGGCTGAGGGGTTGATGATGGCAGCTTGTCCCTGTGACCCTTCTTTGCTCTTTTCTTGGTGTTTGCCTTTCTCCTTCTACTTTTCAGCGGTCTGCAGATGGTTCCCAGCCTGACCTCACACTGCCAGGACTCCACTTTCTCTTTCTCCTTCATCTTCATCCTCCTCTCTCTTGTTTTCTGTCAGCATCTCTTTCACCTCATGTTTTTAGATACTCAGAAACACAGAATTATTGAGGCTGGAATAGTCCTCTGAGATCATCAAGTCCAGCCTATGACCTAACACCACCACATCAACTAGACCAGCTGTGTCTTCTGGCTGATGCTATCCTCCCTTGCAGAAGCAACTTCCCAAGAAGCCATTTTCTTGTACTTCTTCTACCCCAATTCTCTTGCAATTGCTGGGCCTGGCTCTACGTCCTCTTCTGCTCCCCAAAATGCCACGCCACCCACCTATGGCATTTGTATCCTCTGTGTCGGGTGGGCAATTTCGTTCTTTTCCCATTTTGTTGTTTTTTGTTTTTTTCCACGCAATCGGTCAGGGCTTCTGGATGCTACCACCATTTCAAATAAGTACGAGTAATGAGCATTGCTGCTCTCCTAGCCAAGGACATAAGGTATTTGTGAACCCTGCAGTACTTTTGAGCCTCCATTCATCATCTTAGACTTCCCATTGTTATCTTTGTGGGACATACTTCCCACTTCCGGTATTCAGCAAATATTTGATTTCCTGTCAATTTAAATAAAAAGACCTTTTCCTTTTTTTTTTTTTTTTAAAAAAAAAAAAAAGAGAAAGATTTAAAATACTTTTGGCACCATATGGATGCATTCCATTCCAAGAAAAATAAAGGAAAATTGTTCCGACTAAATATAGATCAAAAGACATTTGTGAGCTGCCTCTTGCATCCTTGGCTGAGAGTTGTTTCTTCTCCCAAGCCACCCAGGCTCTTTTGACCACACTTTTGCCTTGCCCCATAATCTCTCCATTCCCTTCTTGCTCTAGGCAAGCTCTGCCTCCATTCGGCTTGGTTTCTTGCTCAGCTCACAGCTTGGCTCGAAGGAAAAATGCTGTTTTCAGAATATAACAGAGGTCTTCCAATAGTGAGACCACATTGTGTGTATTTCATCCTTTTCCTCTGGGACTTTTAAAGCCCTTTTTCAATTTCTTCTCACACCACCCCTTGGAAAACGTTCTGTTAACTGGCTTTACAGCTGAGTAATCCAAGGGGCTGACTGAAAAGACTGGATCTCAGGTAGTGTAAACCAGCATGGCTCCCTTTCAGTTGCAGCAGAGCAGCTGCAGGGTTGGCTCTAACACGGTCTCAGGAGCACCCACCAAATCTACGCAAAGTCAAGCCTGTCTCATTTATTGTTGTGCAACATGTCCCAGTGCAACATGTCCTCCTCAAGTTGGAGGGTTGCACTGCAAATACCAAGAAATATTAATCACAGTAAAGCAGAGGAAAGTCAAAACCAGACCTCTCTGTTCTCTCTTCTGAACACTGCATCACTCATTTTGCAAAGTTAAGTTAATCAGGGATCCAGCACTGAGCCCTTTGGTGGATCTATTGCATCTCAGAGGCGCAGCCATGTTGGCCAAACTGAGTTCTTGTGCATGTGGCTGTCAGATCCCTTGCATAGGACGTGGTTGCCAGCAGTTACACAGCAGCAGGGCACTAACTGAGTACTAACTGGGATGACATTTTTTTCTGCCTGCAGGTGTTTGTGCTGTGCCACGGGCTTCTCCAGCTCTCCCAGCTCCTCTACAGCGCCAACTTCAAGAGCAGCCTCACCACTATTGAGAAGCGCTTTGGGCTCTCTAGTCTCTCTTCAGGTTTCATCTCCAGCTTACATGAGGTAACGGGGTGAGGAGTTTGTGTGGAGGCCCTGAAGGATACTCAGAATACAGTGGAGACCTTTCTAGAATGGGGTCTCAGGGTTATTCACACCTAGTGCTTCCTCAGCCAGGTCTACATGTGCTGGATGAATCAGCCGTTGCTGTGCACTTGGACACTTCTTCACACTTCACTTCTGCTGTGCCACATGCCAGGAGGTTGAATGTAGGGTTATGTGGTGAAGACATGGCCTTGGAGGGAAGCAGCAGAAAGCAAGTTGCTTCAGAGGGGATCACTCTGCCTGGGGATGCCATACATCTCCAGCAGAGGCATGACTGGGAGACAGAAAGCATGTGATATGATTCTTCATCAATCACAGTTATTCCAGCTTTTGTGTAGAAGAGTGTTTTATTACAAGTAGTATCCACATAACTACACTTCTGTAAACAATTTGCAGTAGAAGTATCTTTTTTCCATAGGTTTTTCATTGGCTTTAGGTATGACCCTGGCCTGAGTCATTCCAAGCTTTCTCTAGAAGGAGACCTTGGCCAGCAATGTCGGCCAGATCTAGTGCTCTTTCCAGTGCTCCTAGCTCCTGATGGCCCTGTGCCAAAGGACTGACTTTCACTGGCATATTGCTGAGCTGGCTGAGGATTTTCTCACACACACTTTCTAATTATTTACTCTAATAATTTACTATTCAACCAGCACCTATATTTGGGGTTAAAAAGACTGGTTCAAAGCCTATTGAGACCACTGAAGGACTTCCCTTTGGTTGTGACTACATCCAAAACATGCCAAAAGAAAGACCCAGTACAAACAGTTGTAACACTGGTAATGATGAATTGGCATAATTAAGCCCTGCAGAGTATCTCAAAGCTGTGACCCATATGTTCCTTAGCCACTGGAGAATTTACTTGTACTTAGGAGAATTAATGCCTGGAGAAGTAATACCAAAGCAAACATGTCGAGCAGTCTGTTACTGCAAGAATATAAAGGGAAAAAGATTGGAATAGGACATATGCCATGCTATTAAAGAGTAACAGCTTGCAGACAATAGATACTTCTTTATTTCTCTGCTTTGTGAGAGAAATTTCTGTGCTTTACTCCAGCTCTGTGTGAGCTGCCCTGCCTCTCCAGGACCACAATCTTTTTGCATTGATGGCTGCAGCAATTCCAAGAACAAAACCCACAGAGACAAACAAGGGAACCTATGTAAACATAAATAAAAAGTGTTCTTAGCTGTACATGCCAGGGTTAAAAGAATGTTTAGCTTGTCCCAGGCTGAAAAAGACCATATAATGGTAGTTTTAGGGTGTTTAGCTGCATGTTTTCATATGTTTTTAGTCAATCCTATCTGCAACTACAAATGTCCAGAGTCACAACATTTGCAATGAACTGAACTTTGTAGCTGAACTCATGTCTGGTTAGAATCATGGAAATTGAGACAATACACTTCATTTGCTGTTGTATTTGAGGGAATTATCGGTTTGTGACACATCCTATGGGATAGGGACAGGTCTGGGTGCTGAAAGAAGCCCCAGACAGATCACAGGGAGGCTGTGAAGTCATCCATGACAACAAGAAATGCACAGAAATTATAGAAGCCAAAAAATTGGCCCACTGGCTTTTGATAAGGGAGCACTGACTCACTGTGAACATGCAGAGTGAATGGCTGTCCCATTCCTGCTCTTGTGGGGGTGAAATAGCACCTGATAAGAGAGCTCTTGACTCATCCAGACACAGTCATGGGGGACCAGATATAGGGTCTTTACTTCCTCCACAACATCTTCTAATATTCTCCCTGTTTCACTGTGCCCTTTCCAGATTGGCAACGTGGTCCTCATCATCTTTGTCAGCTACTTCGGCAGCAGGGTTCACCGCCCGCGGGTGATTGGCATAGGAGGGCTGCTGCTGGCCCTGGGAGCGTTCCTGGTTACCCTGCCTCACTTCCTATCAGACCCCTACGAATACACCCTGCTTACCACCAGTAAGTGCCTTCACCCATATCACCATGAGTTGTCCCAGCACAAATCCACCTCCAGTTGCTCTGGGCTGGGTTGGACGTGCCTACCCAAAAAGACGGGTTGTATCCAGCGCACACACAATTTAAATGCAGTGTTTGGAGGGAAAGACTTAAGGCAGAGACTTGCTATCTTAAGCCTAATTTCAGTATAGCTTAGCAACCCTTTCTGAATGCACAGGTGTTTAAAAAAAGACTGGATGCCACACTTGGTGGCAGGGTTTAGCTGAGCGGTGGTGATAGGTCATAGGCTGGACTCGATGATCTCAGAGGTCTTTTCCAGCCTTAGTTATGCTATGATTCTATGCGGGATCCTGTCTGCCTATTTCAGTGTGTCATTCCAGCCACGGTTTCAGGTGCTGTGATCATGGTGAGGGACATAAATTCCCCAGAGATGCTCCTGAAGGCCTCCAGAGGGAGCAGTCTGTGTTTCAAGTTCAGCAGGCATGACCTCTTCTCCCTCCCGTTAGTGCCCAAGGAGCTTGCTGTAAGGCCAAGACCCCTGAGAGATCCGTCATCCCATACTGACTTGCCAAGCCAGGAACATTTCTAAGAAAGCTCTACATTCATTGAGAGAGCATATCCTTCTGCGTGGATACTATGAAATATACTTTAAAATGAGTTGTTTGATTGGCTTCAT
>WEIS01047545.1:513-21923 GCA_013389965.1 Todus mexicanus
TCAAAAGACAAGAGAGAAACTACTCTTCTGCACTGCTGAGCACAGACACAAATCAAGGGAGAGTAATAGGATGTAACTGCTTGTTTCAGGTATCATTTTTTTAAGTGAAGATATAAGCCATAAGGATGACTTTCCTGTTAATGGTTTTACCATACACAGCATCTGCTCTCTGGCAAAGCACAGCACTGACCAGTTTCCCTGAAGACTTAAACCTATATATTTCATTATTTGAAAGCAGGGCTTGAGCTTTCTTTGTTCATCTCCATCCTAATGATTCCTGGTGGCTGGTTGACAAAAAAAGAAACTGGCAAACCTGTAGGTGTCATATGGAAGAAAAGGAAATGGGTTTAGCATTTTGCTCCCTAGAAACAATCATGTTCTAAGAAATTTTTCTGCAATAGCACAAGCAAAGTCACTACCCTGCATAGTCCAGACTAGGTTCGCAACTTGTTTAAACTTGGTTTCAGAGCACATCAGGAATAGGGCATGAGGTGTTCTGTGATGCGCATGCTTTGAATTAAAAGAAATCAACTTCTTTCCTTTAAAAATTACCAACCTACATTTGTATTTGAATCCAGGAATTGTTCCTGATGGAATAATACATTAAGCTATCAAACAAAATACTCTCTGGCACTGGTAGCAGCAGCTGTTTCTAAGAGTAATTGTACATCAAGCAAAAAAAGATGGCAAACTTCAAGTAAACATTTAGCTACCTGATCAGGTTATTTTTTTCAGTCTCAAGAAATGTACAGTCAGAAGGAATTTTGCTGCCTAAAGTACACAGAAGGAAAGGAACCTCTGCCTTTCAAATAATTATTTAATATACTTGATGCAACCCTTATGTTCACAATCTGTAGCTACTCTGAGAAACATAAGTGATGCAAAAACCTCCAAGGATCTTAATTGTTACAGAATGTGCAGGAGGAACTTCTTGACAACAGCAGTAGTAATTTAAATCTGCTGGCACTTTCAGAGACAAATAGCTCTGTAGAAAATTCAACTGGAGGTGGCTTCCTCTCCTCTGAGTCTCTGAACACTGACGTCAGGACATCCTAACCATCCTACACCCACTGGCAGTTGGTAAATCCTGCAGATGATCACATGGAGCACACTAGTAGGTTAGAGTTTTGTTTTTGTTGTGGGTTTTTTTCTCTTCTTCTTAAAGAAGCACAAAGCAATTCTACTCTCCCAGAAACAACCTCTGTGGTTCTTCATAGCACTTTTACTACCAGAGAGCAACCATGGATTTTTCATGGAAACAGTTACCCTCTCCAGAATTACAGATCTTCACTATCAAAATTGACAAGCGATAATGGGCTGGTGCTGTTAAGAGGTTTTTCTGTTTGTTTTGTTTCTCCACTAGTAAGTTATTTTCTTGTAATTTTTAGACAAATTCTAACAAATCACTGCCACTCCTGCTAGGAGAGGAAAACCAAATGTTTTCCTTGAGCAGAACTTGCATAACAGCTTCCACATTGTCTTTAATGCCATTTCTGGAATGAACATCTTTTTAAAGTTTGTTCTTTGATGGATTTGGAATTTCTCAAAGAACGAGATGAGTCTACCTTTTTAAACACTCACTGCTGCCAATGCCACTCCATTCGTCACTGATTCTTGTCCTATCTGTTCTTGAGAAGTCTCTTTTGAAGTAAACTCTGGCTACTTGGAACTGCTGCTCCCCAATTCTCTACAAAATCAAGGACTCAATGACAAAACTAGCAATGATGGAGAGCCCTTGGGCAAAAAACATCCCATCTCTTCCTGCATCATAGGAGAATGTACTGCAGCAGTCAGACTTCACAAGTCTCCCGTCACCAGAGAGACCTCCCTGGGGTCTTGTCCTTGTATGCAGATCTCTGTCTCCCTGCTACAGTGTTGCTCAAAACATCCTGTGAGATTAAAGCCTACCAGTTTTGTAGTCTGTAAACTTCAAAACACTTTTCTGGATTTTAAGGGACAAGAGTAGTAACACAGAAAGTAAAGAGGCTTAAAGACAAGACTATGAAAAGGAGATAAACCATCTTTTCTATAGTTTTCTGATTAAGCCTACAGGAGCTTTTATGAAGCTAGTGAAAATCTTCTTGATGAACCTTTAGGGGTCATCAGTTTAAGATTTTCTTTCTGCTCCCTCCTCACTAATACTGCTCAAAAAACAATGTAGAAAACGGTTGCCAGCAATGTAATCCAGTCTGTGAAAGGCACTGAAAAGGCTTCTATGCCTACAACTCCTTAAGGTACATCACTTCTGCTCCTTGTTGTATTTTTCCATGTTTCTAATTTAAATAGGCAGTAACTTTTATAGCATGAAAACAAGATGGCAAAACATTAGATTCGAGTGTTCTGAGCCTGGACTGATTCACTGTGAACTACAGGAAAAAGTGGTGCCTTGAGACTCCCCAAGTTTGAAACAGGAGAACCCATGTTCTCCTGGTGACTGCTTGAAGTGAAGCTTTGCCCATCATCCTTTTCACCATAGCAGCCACCAAGTCAGGCGAGCAAACCCCTGTAGAAGTTTGCCCAAAATAACATTACTATTGCTGGACAGCAGTGAGTATCTCACCAGCACAGCTACAGGAATTCAATCTTCCCTCTAATACTTATGCTTTCAAAATATTATAAACAACTGATAATCAAAATAAAAGCAAAGCTAAAAACCACACAGCCAAACATTGCAACTATAGACCAGCCTACACTTCACTCTGCTTTTATGCAGTATTTCACCCCAGATTTTATGTTTTCCAGTAAACTTTCCAAAGCAGAAAGCAGTATAGGAACTTGCTGGTTGGAAGATACAGAAACTGCACTGTTGAGTGTGTGTTCAAGGAGCACAAATAAGTATTTTCTCATTTGCAAAAATAATGAGGAAAAAATATAAGTGCTTGAAGTTTGAAACTAGATAGAAGTTCTAAGAGTCTCTACACATATGCAATTAGCAGAACACACAGAAATACTGATCCACTGATACTTTATGAGAGAGTGAGAAACTTCTGTGTTTGGGTGAGACTACCTAGAATCAGCACATATGGAGGGCAGCATAAGAGACCAGTGCCATCCAATCAGCACTGGTGTGTTCCCAGAGACATACACAACCTGGTGTGTCCTGCTGATTACATGGACTGGCAGGCTGGGGGGTGCAGGCAAACAAATACTTCCTTCATTCCTCTTCATATAAGAGAGCAGAGACCTAGGTCTTTCACTGCTCCAGAGGGATGAGGTAGAGAGCTGTGAAGGCAACACTTGCTGCCTTGCCAGCAGTGCAGCAGTGTCGGGGGTTAACCGTGGCTGAGCGCCAGGTACCTACCAAGTCGCTCTATCGCTTCCCCCACACACACCTCCCTCAACATGACAAGGGGGAAGAGAATAAGATAGAATCAGTCCGTGGGTTATGACAAAGGCAGTTAAACTGGAAACAAAAAGAAAAGCAAGGGCGTGTGCACGAAGCAAAGTGAAATACAGAATTTAATCTCTACTTCCTATAGCAGCCGATGCCCAGCCTCTCCCAGGAAGCAGGGCTCCGATATGCATAGCGCTTGCTCGAGGGACAAACGCCTTCTCTTATGGATGCCCCCACCCCATTCCTCCCCTTTTCCTCAAGCTTTTATTACTGAGATGACATCATATGGTATGGAATACCTCTTTGATTTGGCTCAGCTGTCTTGACTGTGTCCCCTCCCAAGATCTTGTCCACCCCATCCCCTGGGTGCTTTGCCAGCCCTGCTCAGCAGCAGTCACAACACTGGTACCTTATCAACAACATCACAGCACAGTAAGAGCTGCTATGGGGAACACTAACTCCATCTCGGCCAAACTCAATACAAGCAGCAACGCTTTCCTCAGTTCCCCATGTTTTTAGCTGCAGAGAAATGCCCAGAAAAATATCTCTGCTCTATGTCCAGCTCTGCAGTGTCAGTCTCAAATTACAAATCGTTTCTAATGCAGGATCATGGAAGAGGATGCAAAACCAGCTCAGTCCTGTAGCTGCAGGGAAGAAGAAATGCTGGCAATAATAGAATGACATCATCAGTATTATTGTGCTAAAACATTTGTAATTACTACACTGGCAATTTTTCAAAAAGCATTTGCTTAGAGACAGGTCTCTTGCACTGATTACTGAAGTATTTTCTTTACAAAGGTTTAAGCAGCTCTGTTTTCCAGATGAATAACCTGAGGCCACACGGTTCAGAGCTTTAGTCCCCTGAGATTCACCCTGGACAATAAAGAAATGAGACAGATGAACACTAAACTATTCTGTGCATGAACCCAGCAGTAGTTTGGCTGATAAGAACACTTTAGGTAAAGTACATTTCAATTTAAAACGAAGACAGAGATGAACTGGGGCTAGTTAGGTTACAAGAAGTCAGAAGCACTATTTGCTAACAAAGCATTTTAAACTGAATAAGTCTTCCTAAAGAGAATCTTGGGTACAGCCCATCTCACTTCATCTGGCAGAGCTCCCTTGCCAGCTAAATTAAGGACAGTGAGTTGCCATTGGCATTCTCCCAGTTCAGCCAACCCAGCCACTGCCAGACTCTGCACTGCCCTCTCCCCCTTATCTACCCCCAAGAAGCAACATTTTTTTATCCAATCATACAGTAGTACATTGTCCAACATTTACTGACCAGCACTCACATTTTTCTTGAATGAGAGCACCTGTGCTCAGGGAGGGAAGATCTTTGCTGCTGCCTGCACATCTGGTGTGTGGTGACACCGCACTGCTGGCAGGGAGAGGCAGGCAGGGAGCAAGGCAAGTATCTCACTTTCACGTGGTTCCACCTAGGCACAGGAAAGGTTCTGGGCAGCCCAGCTAGAAACAGAAAAGTTCAGTCCCTCTGGTAGCTGCTCCAAAGGGGATTTGAGGCCACTGTATGGTAATGAGCTAGGGAATTTTGCTCCATCTGTGATTCAGGGTCTCATTAGCACGCCTTGAGTGGGTTCTTTTCAAAGCTCTCTCCACTTGTGGATGGCACCAAGCTGAACTGCTCACCAAGGAGGAGACTCAAATATGTCAGGGAGACCTTTGGGGAAAGAAAAAGAAAGAGAGAGAAGTTAAGAACAATATTCATCCTTGAAACTTAAATCTGTCTGTGGCTTCTGCACAGTACATTTCAAACATCCCCATTAAATTAGTCCATTAGGCAAAATCCTATTAATCAGATGATTTGGTCAGTTGTGGCTTACTCATAATTTGTTGTGGGTTTAGTATTTTATCATCAAACATATTTCTGGGTAATTCAAACCTCATAAAACCAATGAAAAATTGTCCATAATTAACAGCTTCAAATATAAGCAGCTTTCATCACACAAACACCAGCAAGAGCTCACATCACCCTCCACTCCACTTTACTTGTTTATTTGGTATAGTTTACATCTGAATTTCTTCTCTGTATTCAGGTGATGCAGGCTCACACTCATTTAAATTGCTCCTATGCACACAACACACAAACCAGCTCCAGCCAGGAAGCTTTAATCTGTCATCAAAATTTTTCAGCAATCTAAGTATTAACTTCAGTAATTAAAGTCGCATACCTGAAAAATTAGCAGAAGGGAATATAATGACATATTGCTATGCAACAGGGAGAATTTCTGTCTTTTACAGTCACTGGTGGACTATCAAAGCCAGTATAGCCTGACACATTATGTTGCCGCATCCTCAGGAGAGAAGAGTAAGTAATTTGAGTAACCCATAAATGGAAATAAATTCAAAAGGTCATAAAAAAAAGCTACTGAACCTCACAAAGTTAAATAAATACATTAATTAATTAAAACCTCTATGCAACAGCAGAGTTGAATTCTGCTGTAGTAGTACCACATGGCTTTTGAAACTGTTCTTCAGTAATTCAACCAAAACTTGGCACATTTCCATCTCCACTTATTCTCCCTGGTTATATATACAGCATCATCAGACACCTGTTTGAAACATTAGAAAGAAACGAAAAACAGGACAGAGGGATTCAAGAAAAATAAATACTAGTATCTAGCTTTCATTCTGTTGTTTTCATTCATGAATCTCAAATTCATTTATCCAAGACTACACATGTCATGGAACACAGGATGGCTAGCAAGAGAAGTCAGTCCAGCACAGGAGGACAGGCCAAGGCAAGACCATGATAGTTTGAGGAACTGAAGAGCTCTCTCAAAAGCAAAAAAACCCAAACCAAACCAAACAAAAAAACAAACCAAACCCCCCAAAAACCACACAGTACTTCATGGGCCCTGGAGATGGAACTGATCTGAAGGATGCTATCAACAAGAGCAAGCACGGGGCAGATCTAAAAACGTAATCCTCCACAGCACCAAAGTAGATAGGGCAGGAAATGTAGCCCAGCACCCCCACAAAACCAAATCACAGCAGCAAAGTGGTCTTATTCAAAACAGGAGAGAGAACCTGGGCTGAGGAGGAGGTCAGGCATATCTCAGTTCATCACTAGGCTCAAACATCCATTCCTTCAGTCTCTGTTTTTCACCCACTGACTCACTTGCCAAAGTGGGAAAAGTCTCCACATGCTATTTGCCCTGGCAATTTTGCCATGTTAGTTCTGCTCAGCATCACATGCTGATCGCAAGAGGTTCCAGCAAGGCTCAGCCCCACACACCAGAATGTCATCCCTCTTGCTGGCAGTGCAGCCCATAGGCCAGTAGATGCATGTCAACTCAGGACAGCTCTTCACAGCCCAGTTCAGCGAAGCACTCCCCCTGCTCAGGTCTGAGCATGCAAACCGTCTCGGACATCTGCCGGTAGGCTCTCCCATGTGCCCAGATGAACCCAACCCCTGCAACAAAGACAGTCTGTGAGCTCAGCACCCTGGTGCTACAGCCATGGTGCAGGCAGCTGCAGGCCTGCAAGGTTTAAGCTTTGAGTTTTAGTTCAAACAGGAGTTATTTCAGGGAAGCCCTTAAAGATCCTTATTGGCTTTAGGACCTCTTAAAGCGAGCATAAATCGCTAGCGTTTTGTCTTGGCACCAGACTTTATACTTACTTTGTGTTAGCATGAACAACTGCCAAAAGGGAAGAGAGATGAACTCAGGTCCATAAGCCATACTTTATTCTTTCATTATCTTCCCAGAAGTCATTGCTCACACTGTTCTGATGCATCTTTGCAGCCCTCATCCAAGTCACTGAAAGCCCTCGCTACAGCCCTGTACTACCTACAGCTTTTAATCCTGGGTGACAGCAGTAGAGGCAGCAAAAAGAGAACTGAACCTTCAAACAGCATCACTGGGAAGAACAAATTCCATATTAGCTTTTTGTTTTCTTCACAGCATGACACACACTGTCCAAGATGCATATATCATGCAGGGTACTGATTCTGAATATATGCAAAATGAAGGAAGTGACATTTCTATCAGCAGGAAACATTTGAGTTAAATATAAGACAACTGCTTAGGAATGATCAAGTGTACTCAACCCGAGTGTTCATAGTCACAAGTCCAATTTTGCCACCATCTAAAAGTTACTGAGCCATTTCTACTAAAATTGATATGCTTATTTCTATCCCTTCAGGTGGGACTCACCAAAATAATTGGCCAAGTGCTCACAGAGGGGTGAAGAAACACACACCAGGGTCTCCACTGCAGCTACTGCCTTCACAAAATGTTTGTTTAATGTTTAAGGAACTTGAGGCTAGACTTGTTGCTGTTAGCTCTAAGACTTAGCATATCTGAGACAGAAAAAGTGTAGCGTATTTCATTTATTTATTAGTCTTTCAAGGTAATGTCAGAGAAATTTCTTTAAGAACACTAAACAATAATATCTGAGTCACTCAGCTGGCTTGGTTTTAGATGTTATGGGGTACTCTGTAGATTCTCACATTTGTTAGTCGTCTTTTTTCAGAATAGAACATTATTTTTATAATTACAATTGCAAATTAAATATCTTACGAGGGTTTCCCCCTTTAATGCACAGTTCCAAAGTGATTTACACTGAAAATGATGAGGCCTTAAAACTCGAGTTTCTTCTGGGAAATACTGTTACTGCAAGATCAATACCAATAATACTATTTTAAACTCATGGAAATATCATTTTTGTGGGGCAGCCAGAACACTGCAGTCCCTAATGATAAGATTCCCACTATGGACAATCGAGTATCACACATCCAATGCCAGACCATGTTATGAAGAAGCTGGTCCTACCTAATGCCTGGTCAGAATCCCTAATGGACATCAACTATTATACCATGAGATGAATTAAACATGAAGATTATCAACTTCCATAATACATTTTAAATATTTACTTGTATGTGATGAAACTTCACTGGTTTTGCTTTGGAGATAAAAGGGACAGAATGCCTAGTGTTAAAACTAATTCCCTAATTGGACTCTAATGAACCTTGTCAAATATCTTAATGATCTAAAGAATAAGCTTGCATTAAGATTTAAAGTCTTCCTTTTAGTGACAGGGCTTGCATGCTGAGTCTTCCTTCAACCAAAGGCAAAATATTTTTCTTTTCAAAAACTAAGAAGAATTAACACATTAGTCAAATGAAATGATTAAACTATTTTAGGTAATCTATATAATTAATTTACATTTCTTATTTTATTAGGGAAAGCACTTGGGTGAAAAAAACACCACAAACAAATGAAAACAACAACAAACAAACCCCACCACAAACACAACAAACCAATCAAAACACTTCTAGCTGTTGGCAGATTAAAAGCAATAGCAAATTCTACATCCAGAAGTACTTGTACTTTTTCCCCCTAAAGTCTCCCCTTGCAAAAAAATATTGTTTTGGCTTTTCAAAAAGATATCGCATTTTGACTGGTCTGGTGCGACCAAGGTTATGGCAAATGCCTTAAAAATTGGTACTAAGATTTATTCTATTCACAGTGTCAGTAAAGCTGTTGCTGGAAATTGTTTATTATTTTTTAAAGTGCAAATATTACTGCAGAAAACAAATATTTTTCGTTATTGAAGTAGAAAACAGTTTCAGACTACACTAAAAATTTGCATATACCAATGTCAGCGAAGGCAAAGAGGCCAGTGTGGATGTGCTCTTTTTGGTTTGGTCTCTCCTCTGGGCTGCAGTGGGTCCCTAAGCACTGCAGCTGAGCTCCCATAATAGCCCCAAATACTCTTCTCAATAAGGCAGACATGGCTTCCTAGTTTCACAGGCCTTTTGGAAACACTTTCTTTCTCCTAATGTCAACCTTTTCCTCTTACATATGTCTCTTTGTTTTGCCTCAGGGAGGCTTTTATAGTCACCGCATCTCATATTACAGATCTGAAATGCCAAATCAGGCTACAACATTGCAAGGAATTATTCTCTTCAGTCTCATATTACAGACTCATGAATTAAGATTGCTGTCATTGTCAGCAGCCTCAAAATTAATGGATATAGTTTATGAGCAAACCTCAATCTAATTTTGTTACCTAACACCAAACTTGAGATAGGGAAACTGCAACTTCAATCCAGAGAACAGTGTACTATGCATAAATTTACAGGAGTACTCCTAATCTGACATTGGGTAACCACTTGCTCTTGTGCCTTTGCAGTATGAAAGTCTTCTCCCATAACGCCCAAGGAAGTCAAAATGCATGGAAATGTGATTTGTTTTAAACCACAACAATCAAAGCAGATCTCACAGAAGGGAAAATGTTCAGGTTTTTAAGCAAATCTGCTCAAGTATTTGTATTATCTTCAGGGCTCTATGTTTGCACAGTGGAAAGTAAATAATTTCCAAAGTCACTTTGCATCGCACTATATGCAAACCACTTCTACTGCTGTAAGACTTCCAGCAATGAGTTTCAATGTACCAAGTTGGTAAGACTGAGAGCATTTGCATGTGAATAGTGCTGCAGTCACAGAGCACCCTGTTAGCATTTCTCCACTGTCACAGAAAGTACGTCTTTTTGCAGTTCCATGTGCTGAAGGTTGAAACTATTTTTAATAGTCAATATTTCTGCATTATAGAGCTTTAAAACGTAATATCAAATCCTAGATACGAAAGCAATGATTTTTCAGCTGACCACCCATACCATGACAATAATTGTCAATGCAGGTGAGCCTCAAGGAGTGCATCAGCTGCAGATCTACATGAGGAAAGGGCAAGAGTGTTTCATCCATCTACCAGTACTACTCAGGGGAGTAGGTCAGCTTCCATGGTTTGTAACCTAGTTACCACTGTACAGGCCCTTCCTTATTCAGATCAGGGGCTTTGCCAAAAGACCTTCTACAGAACCATATCAGCTACTATCTTCTAAAACTTTTGAATAGCCCTTCCAAGGATTTTTGTACAAAGGGATCTGAGCCAGCCAATGCCAACATATTTGCGTGCTCAAAATCCTCTGCAAGCAATGGAGATTTAATTTTCAGTTACAGGGAAGGAAACAGCACAGATAAAAAATTAGACATCCTGTTCAGCACCACACAGCATCAGTCTCAGAGATGGAGAAACAACCCAGATCATAGGTCTCAGTCTTGTGCCTTGATCAGTAGAACTTGCTCAGAGTTATGGACAAACTGGAAAGGGCATACAGCTTCATTTAAACCAACATGCCATACAACACAACACACTAATACAATGTCTATAGATAGTGAAATGGCCACGGTAATGTACCTAACGCCTTGCAGGAGTCCAACTGTAAGATGCTCCCTGTCCCCCATCAAGTTGGGTGTCAGCTTACTAGGTAACTTTTGATCATCAGGTCTACAAGAATTTATGGTGTTGTAGGGTATTACAAGAAAGATTATCTTCACGTGGTCAGATCTGCAATACTTCCATACAATGGTAGCTGTATGAATTCTGGCCTGCAGTAAAGAGGAAAGAGAGCTAAAGTTGGGGTTTTGGGGTTTGTTTGTTTGTTTGTTTTTAAAAAAGCAGCGTTTACCAGAGGCTAAAGGCTCATATACAGTTACCACAGCTCAGATGATGCATGGTGAACTGTAAAACTAATCATGAATCTGAAACTTTAACTATTTACACTGTGGAGTTGATACCCATCTATCCAAAATCGCCTGGAATCAATTAAAGTCTCTCTGCATTCAGTGTCTTATTTTTCCTGCTATGATCACATTATTTACTTTGATTTATGATCACTTTGTGTACTATTAGCTGAGCAAGCAAAATGTTACTCCAGGCATCTGAAATAAGACCAGGGAGATATTAAAACTTATAGCACAACCAAATGGCCTTTCAGCTCCCTACCCTCTCCTTTTCAACTCCATTTTAACAAGCTCTGAACTAAAGGATATAGTTCCTAAGAGCCTTCCAAAGATCTCATGTAGCTATTGAAACAAACAGTAGTATTTAGAGCCCAACTGAGTTGTTATGAATAGCCTTCCCTAAATTTTGAATTTCTACCAGACTACAAGGGTAGCAGTACTGGTTTAGTTTGTCAAAATACACGTATAGTTTACTGAGAAGTGCACCACACTAACCCATGCTGCAAGGTTGTGTTTTACAAAGCAGACCTCCAGTAGCTCTCAGCATTACTTCTCTTCTCACCTTTCCCTGCACATTCAGAGTCCTTCAGATAATCATAGAAAAAAGAAAGCCAGAAGTTTTCCATAACCTAATGTACACACAAACACAGGTAAATGAAGAACCATCTGCATCACATGGATCACTGGGTTGCTATGATGAAGACTCAAGATGCACATGACAATTTTCAAGTCTCAATATTTTGCTACAGTTTCTGGAGCATGAAAGGCTAGGGCTGTGTGCAGTTCTTTCCAAAGCCACCTTTGAGAGGGAAACTTAAGAGGCTGTGGCTTTGATTCATGGCCACTTTGACTTGGCTTTAGAAGTGTTTATACTAAAAAAAACCCAAACAACAAACAACCAAACAAAAAACCCCCAAATAAACAAACAAAAAAACCCCCGACCTAAACAATTCAGCACTTCAGAGACAGAAATCAACTTTTAAGGTATGAAAAAGATTTGTGAAAGACTACCACAGTGCAGAGCCTACAGACACATATTCCATTCAGAACTGCTAAACCTGCACTATGGATTTCCAGAAGAGGTCTGGTGTACATTTACAGAACAAGCTGAAAAATCACTGCTTGGACAAAAATAACCCGACAAGAAAAACTGTTAAAATACACAGGATCAGAAATCTTGCGGGTTTAGAAACCCACCATTTTGTTAAGGTGAAAAACTCTCGAAGTTCTATTTTAAGCTTCAAGAAAAGCAAGCCCTGAGATACTTAAGAAATAAATATCATCCTTTGATTCACACGAGAAGCATTCTCCTTTTATCCCCCTGTAATTCACAAAGAGCCTTTAGAATATTTTCTTACAAAACAGCACTCGCTTGTCTAGATCAGAGGTCTGCCTACAGAAGTGATAATGAAACTGCAGAACTATTCCAGTAAAATCTTGGCTCCTATAAATTACGTGGCTACTTTAAATAGATGTTATGCATTAAACTTCAGTTCTATGACATCTTTTAGCATTACATTATATTCCTAGTATATATTATCCACTAATTATATATTAAACTTGCAGTTTAAATCAATGTATGAAAAAAACCCAAAACACTATTGCAAGACTTGGTTATTCTTGTACAAAGCAAAGCACAAAAGATGAGTTCCTAGAAAGCAGTGTTCTGATAAGAAAGCTACGAACAGGCAGCTTTTTGCTCATTTGTTCCTTTTGAGTTTGGGGTTGATCTGTTTGGCTTTTTCGTGCCTTGAGTATCACATGTACGTTGTCCAGGAGCTGTTCTCATCCTGAGGCAGAATGCACTTTTGGCCTTTGGGAAGGGAATGAGTGTTGGTACCATCAGTTCTTCACCTTGCAAACAGAAGCTGGTTTAAAAGGGAGATACTGCTTGTGCTTTTTCTTTTCCAAGAATATACTACATGAAAGTCTAGAGACAAGAAACAACTCCTCACGCACAAGATCAAATCTAAACAATTGCCTTTAAACTGCACTTTGAAAACCCACTATCTGAAAGATTGGAGTGGCAGAGCAGTTCAAGCTGTGAAAGTCTGCGAGCAAACTAGAAGTCAGGAGTGAGCAGGGTAGAACTGAAAACTAACAATTTCCAGGTAAAAAAATAGAAAATAAAAAATAGCCAAAAAGTATTGATTTCAATGAGAAAAGGGTGTTTCTGGTGAGATTCACAAGTCATCCTGCATCACAGAAGTGATACGTCCAGAGTATATGTGTGTGCTGCTTACTTTCTTTTGAGAATTGTCATACTTCTTCAGCAGAAGTAACACCACACAGTTTGAAGCTCTGATGCTTCTTGACATAAAGGCTTCAGCACTGCCTACTGCCTTCTTTCTTCATAAAACTGTCTTATAAAATCTACTCTAGCCTTTCCTCTGCCTCTTTCACACAACATACATTCTTGGTCTGTATACTGCTCTCAAAACTTCATGAAAATGTGATAAAAATAGTAACTTAAAATACACTTAGAGCTTTTTAAAAATAATTTGTTCAAAGCTAAACACTAGGGGAAATCACATATGTTTGCAAAATAGGTAGGAGTAGGGCAAAAAGGGGTCAAATTCAGCATTACTTGTTAATGTCTTTGCAAAACATTTAATAGAACTGCATCTGTAAACTTTAGCTGGAAATACGCAGCATTCAAACTTTTAGGCATGCATTTTTTACATGATTTTGTTACCAATTATATGCAATACCAATGTAATCATTAGCAGTCAGCACAATACAGCACCCTTTCCCAACAATAATCAAATATATATGCTGAATTTCACGTTCACAAAATGTGAACATTTGAAAATAAGTTGGTTTTACATAAATGCTTCTGTTACAAAAATACTTACATATCCCTAGGCAGTAAATTTTAAAATCGTTTTTCCTTTAATATCCCAAACTGAATTGCAGTATTTATAGACATTCAAGCACTTCTAATGCTTCTTATATATTTATTTTCAATATACATATCAAAAGCCTATGCCTGCTGAGCAGCAAGACAATAACAGTTTTCAAGACAGATAGATTATAATCACCACGCTGCTGATTTGCTTAGACTAGTAAAAGTTAGTGGAAAAATTCATTGTTCTGCTGATTCTGAAGATCATTGGACAGTTTTGCTCAGCTCCTCAGGGTTCTTGCTGACAGCTTTGGCAGGGCTCACCGACTGCCTCCAGCTAGGGAAAAATGGGTATCCCTTGCCCATGCCTCCTCAGCAGACAACAGCTAAGGAAATGCTGTTCCAGCTGTGAACTAAAAACCACAGACTTTAACCAGGACATCAGGTCAAAGAGTGGGATTCATACAACTGACTGCAGAGGCCTTTCAAATCAATTGGGGAAGAGACAGCTGGACAAGAGACACACCTGACTCCTTATGGTATCAGATGATTTGTACTCAACACTTTCCCTTTTCCCTCTGCTGATATCCCCTAAATTGTTTTGGTGTCAGGGGCGGAGTCACTGAATACATCCTATTCAAGAAGGCCTGTGGACTGGGGTTTCTTAAATAAACTTTTCTATGCAATTTCAAACCATGGAAGTTTTTTCAAAAGTATAGTTCAATCTGATTCAAACCAAAATGGAACAGAAAGAAAACAACCAGGGGAACAAATGAAACCTCCAAAAACCAAAATGCAAACCAGAAAAACCACAACCCACAAGCTTAATATTTCATCTACTTTATGCTTATCTTTCAATTCAATGACTAAAATAAACTCATAATTGTCCCTACATTTAAATGACAGCAGTAATTTTAAGAGATGCTTTTTTGCATAAGCAGTCATGTTCAGTCATTTGAGAGGCATTTAGGACTCAAAATGTGTATCCTGGATTCTGTTCCTGCTATGTCTAAATATTTAGCTTTATCCAGCACTGGACCTCTCCCTGAATGTAAGAGCATATGTAGAGTAAGAAATACTATTCCTGTTCTCTATGTTACTTCACAGTCAGGTACTTCAGTAGGACTGCAAGTTTTCTCGGTGTGAGATGTCAATTCTAAGCTGGCGGGGAAATCACTATCATGATGCTTTATGGTAGGAAAACAAACATTTTAGACACACAGAAACACAATAATCTTCTGACACCAAGTGAGCAATTGAAGCAGATGAATTGCATGGATCCTGGCTCAGAGCTTTTCTCCAGCATGCTAACCTCCACTTTGTAGGTTAAACAATACTACATATGCAGAACTAAATCCATGACATGATTCACTATCATGTACGTGTGGAAACATTAACCCTGAAAACTTATTTCCAAGCTTGTAAATAGTCCTATAATTACACTGCTTTTGATCAGATTTCAGAAAATGTCATCAGTGCATCTTTGACCGCTGACACAACGATGTAATTTCTCCCCCTCAAAAAATCAATTTGCTTCTGCTGTGTCCCTTGTCACAGTTCCAGTCATAAATAAGTCCATGAACATCAGCTCAGAGAAATACTCTAGAATACATTTATTTTGTCTCCAAAGAAAAAGGAAAGAAAAAAAAAAACCCCCCCACCTAAGAAAACTCAAATAAACCTCCCATTCTTTTACCAAGTGGTAACTGAATTTGAACTCCAGGCCTTCATCACTTTCTGTTGTGCTCCAAAGTATTTCATTTTGCCCAGGGCATTTCTGACTCCCCGTGCCACAGTGCCGTGACGTGCTTTGCATGTGTGGACTTGAGCACGCAGGGCATCCTGCTGCAGACTCTCCATCCCACAGAAGAGAACGCTTCAACTTCCTAAATCTAGACATCTGTTATTTCATGTCACTTATCCTAGAATTAGAAAATTCTTCACCATGATCACCTTGACTACTAGGAACTTCTTAATTTTATGTGATCCGACATTACTTTTTGCTTCCTTCTGTTCTGACTTGCTGCAATGGATTTAGAAGGCTGGATGATAAAGCATTAAAACATTTATCTGCTTTTATGAAACAGAAACAGTGAACTTGTTTTTTTCATGCACTGGAATTAAATTCAATGTGATCATCAGAATATGTTAACATAGTAAAATCTCTGATGAATAATTCAGGCTCTTAGGAGTGAAACACTGAAGGAGACATTTTCAGATGACTGTGTTGACAGACTCTGATGTCCAATATGTTCAA
Organism: Todus mexicanus; assembly: GCA_013389965.1. Taxonomy (NCBI): domain Eukaryota; kingdom Metazoa; phylum Chordata; class Aves; order Coraciiformes; family Todidae; genus Todus; species Todus mexicanus. The sequence goes on from WEIS01047545.1 coordinate 16,499, forward strand.
CGCAAAGGAGAATGAGTTGGAAAGCCCATGAATGTCATTTTTCTAGCTCATTTATTTCTCATCAATAATAAATGGCATCATGTATTCATTTTAAATTCCCTACTGGAGAGACTGCAACATTCATGCTAGAAATGAAAAGTGCATCACAATGACGTCAATATCCAAATGTAGGAATGAGTCAGTTGTGTGCTTCTGACCGAGACAGCATTGAGAGGAGTTAAGAAATAAAATCCAATATGATCACAACATTTACTACAAGGAGAAGGCACATATGAGTTACGGTATGAGTTCTCTCCTGTACTGGCAAGTTCAGGTTGGTAAGGGATGTGCTTTCTCTGATGCCTTTAGGTACATGCTAGCCTCTGGTCAGGCTGTCAGACTCAATCTGCAAACAACAGGTTAACTAACTGCTGTGTTTGTTTTCATGCAGCCCTTTGTGTTCCCAGGCTAAGATTTTATGAAGTCAAACGCAATTTGCCAGGATCTCAAAGATTTTAAGTGTTGACCCATTGACTCTGATTTTGCAAATGTCTCTATCTGCAAATGCAGGGGAATGCATCACAAACATGAAAAGCAAAGCGTTAGTGTTAAGCTTCTTTACACCAAACAAACCATTGAAAGTCTCCCTTGCTTCCCCAAGATGTTCAATAGTCAAACTCATCAAATCAGAGTCATAATTTGAAAAGAAATATGTGTGATTTATGTGATCAAATACTAATCTACTGAGCACAATTAACTTATACTGATACATTTGTCAGGAAAGAAACGCAACCCAACAAACAACACCAACCAATCAACAACAACAACAAAACACACAAACCCCCCCACCTTCACTATTGCACTTCTGACTAGTAAACAGTAGATTTTTCTGATTACTAGAGAGACAGAGCTCAGCCAGCATGGCAACTACCCTGTAGGTTGGCAGGCCACACAGCACAAGAGAAAAAAAGGTAGCTCAGCAAGGCACATACCCGAAACAGCACAGTCTTTTCACAAAGTGGGCATATTACGTATCCCTATATGATATGCTTCATATCATACAGGTATGTCCAATCACCCAAGAGTTTAGAGGAGCAGGCAGTGCCCCATCTTATGTGCAGCTTTGCTCTGTGGAAGGATGAGGCTGGGAGGACCATGCAGGTCCTCACATGTGGGCATTCACCACAGCGAGATGTGTCAAAGTCTGTCCATGGCCCCAGGAAAAATATAGCATAAAGTGAATGCAAATGCTGGGCTCCTTCACTTTCCTATCATCCATCTCTGCTCTTTTAGAAGGAAACTTGCTAAAATAACTATTCTGATGACAGCTTTTTTTCATACAGTTCTATAGGGAACAAGGGTTTTTTTGTTAAAATCCTTTTGTATATTTTAATTCAAATGAAATTCATATTTAAATAGTTCCTAGCTAAAATGTAAATTCAGAGGCTAAACTGAATCAATCTGTCTACTGCATATGCTTTATCATCTAATTGTCTTGACAACCCTTGTTAAGATTTACATAAACTGTACAGGCTAATAATAATGATGATGATGGAATTAGCTCATTACTATCTTATTTTTTGTTAAATAATTTTAATCTCTATGAAGCAGAGCCACTAGACTCTGCTTTACTATCATTAGTTGTTTGTATGCATTTGTTTCTCTAAATAGCACAGAAAATCATGCTGGTTTCCTTGCATGGTATCTAGAAAACTGTCTGTTGTGCTTGCCATCTAAATTATTATATCATTTAATAATGATATTTTAGTACGTTTAATTGACCTTTCTCTGAAATTTGCAAAGTCATTTGCAAAGTAATTTTGGACAGTGTGATGCATCTCATCTGCTCTATATACATTTTTTAGAAGTCCTGTCATGGACTTGTGAAGAGAAGTTAGTGAGTTGGTGTTGAGCTGCTGAGTAGTCAGGAGAGCAAGGTAACATGTCCTGGAGGACCTGAACAAGATAAAAAGATAAAATTGAAAAACTCTGCTGGCCATTTTGAATGACGTGAAAGAGATTTTCATGCTGTAAATTCTCGCATACCATACTGACTAGTTTTGATTTGTGCTTTCACGGTTGTATTGGCCATGCTTATTCTTTTCATCTTTACTTTTGTTGAGAACCATTAAAGCCATCAGCAGCCCTCCAGCCAAGAGCCACGATGAGCCTGCTCCTCGTGCTCCGTGATGGTGCTTCCAGCTGGTTCCTTTCTTTGAGCCTGCTCCTCATTTCATATACTCTGGCACAAGCCTACATATCCAAGACAAAATGTTGCCATTACATAAGGAATGTGACTTGTACAGCGCACAAGTGGTGTGTGGGTGACAGCACATCTTGGGAGAGCAATGAGATGGGCTGTGTAAAAATAGGCATTGCAGTACATGCCAAAATGAGTAAGTTATATTGTCGACTGAACAACTAAACCTAATCCCCCTTCTGCTGCCCACTTTCCTCCCCCAGCTTCTAATAACTGTAATCCAATAAAATAAATGACATGAGCTGAAAGGAAGTAGTAACTGGCTTAATTTCTGTCACTTGTCAAATATTCAATCATTTCGCCTGCTGTGAAGTGCTTTGAAAATCAGCCACTTTTTTTAAGTTTGTAAAATATTTTAATTGGCAAACAGAAAACATTTGTCAGTTCTCTGTCTGTGTGTATAGGTGTATATACATGCACATATAAATAAAAATCTACATGAAGGACAGTGTTTCACTGGCTTATTTAAGGATTGTTCAAATACTTTAAAAAATGTGTTAAATAGCAAGTAGGGTGGAAGTTATGAATAGAATGGTTAACTGTAATGAATAAGTGTCAAAATGTGAAGTTGATTAGTCATTTTATATCAGTTGTAATTATGGAAGATTATTGCAAATAAATCACATACACTGGGATATACCAAAAGGTAATGTTATTGATTGCATCTGACATTAAGATAATAAGCTCCTATTGAAATCATACAAAAGGTAATTTTCAATATTATGTCTTTGTCAGACTTATGGTTTTATGGTCAAAACATTAAATTAGTTATATTATAGCTGTGATGTAGTTTAATTTTGCAGTGTTGAAAAGACAACTCTATGTATAAGAGGTGAAGTTTGAAAATGTTTCTCATAGTGCACAGATGTTGACAACCACCAAGACAGGCTTTCAGATGCTTCCAGGTGCTAATAGTTACCTATTGGAAAAATGTTTCTGGAAGTCCAGTCTCTAGGGAGACTGGGGACACAAACTGAGGAAAACAGCTTCCTGCAGCTCCCAATTTACACTGGCACAAGTGAACTGAGTTTTTAATGGCCTGGATAGAGGCAGCATTGGCACAAAGATCTATTGGGGGAGATCCATCATTAAACAAGCTGGAAGTCAGGCTCTGCTCTTTTTCTGCCTCATGGGGTGCCTGCTCTTCACAGAGACTGGAGGGGCACAAAGATGGGGAAGAAACGACCAGTATCACTCTGCCTGGATTCTGGCCATTGGAGTGAGCACCAGGAGAGCTGGCATGGCATGACCCTTTAGAAACAACCCACAGCCCAGCAGGACCTGTAGACTATAAAATCTATCAATTTTCTATTTTTTTCTTATTCAATCTCAATAACTCAATAAGGGGAAATGCTGTCTTTTTTTTTTTTTTCAGACCCTGTGGAGCAGTATGACTATCCTCTAGGGCCTTTATACATCTCTGTAGAAAACCTAGTATCTTGGATGAAGTCTAGACAAAATTTTAACAATGTAAGCTCTGATTAGGCACCAATATTGTTGTTCCCAGAACAGACAGCTGTTGTCAACAAAGCAACATTGTGCATCTGGAACCATTTAATATATTATTCAAATACTGGCTTAGTTTTAGAAAAATACAAAAAATCAATTCTATGGATACAGAAAATCTGGCTGCTTCAGGCAAACAGAAAAGCTGAAATGTTTTGTCATTTCATTTGAACACTGTTGGAGTAATATTGGCGTTACCTCCACACACAAAACACGTTGCAAAATGCAATAGGAAGGTAAGCTATGAAAACAAACAAAAGACTACCTCAAAATTTAATTGATGACTTCAGCATGCTAATAATGATGCCATTGAAAGACATCATTCAGTCAGCCAAAAGAAAAGGTTGATTAGAAGGGAAATAACAAACTAACTGTGGCAGTGTTCAAAATGCAAACACCTAAAAAACTGTAAGGCATTTTCATAATGCCTTAGGAAACCACCGCACAACTGATTGAGCTATCCTTCAGGACATGTCATATCCCATGGCGCACTAAGTCCCCAACCAAATCCTGCAACCCTGTGCAGTTCCTTAGGCAGATCGTATAGCAAAGTTTTCAAAATCATTATTTCTACTCCTACACCACACACATCTGTGTTGCATTCCTTGATGACTAGGGATGCAGGCAGGATTTCTGACTGAAGTTCATTCAGTGCATGTGAATGGTTGCAAAAACTCAGGTGGAAATTCTGAAGACAAAAATGGAAGCAAACCTCACCTGCAGTAGCTATACTGAAATTCCTGTTTCGATGAAGTGGCTACAGCCATTTTCCTACAGCAGCAAGTCTTCATGGTGTCAATAACATCAAAATATTAGAACTTCTTCTTACTATAACTGCATAAAAGAATAAAAAATTTGGATTGTGCATGCTGGAACACACACACTGTGCAGGTACAGGTCATAAAAGTAACAAATCCGGTAAACTGCAGTCACCATTTTGCCAAGCAAAAATTAAATACATCATCATTTCCATAAAAACCAAATCCACTAACTCTTGAAAGTCAATGTTGTACTTGTATAAAAAGTGATCTAAATATTACTTTTTAGAGCCAGAAAGAATTTGAGGAGAAGGAATATGAATTTTAATTACTATGCTACTGAGAGACTTAAAGGTAATTTCAAAGTATTCTGCATGTTTGTTTCAAGGTTTTATACAATTGCAAAAGGCATGTTGCATTACAATTTGTTACTGTATCCTAAACTGTAAGCATACCTATTATTGCAGAGTTGACCTACTCCAAATATTTTATTTTTTTTGAAAATACAAGATTTTAAATGACTTTTTAGTAACCACGGGAATAAGGAAAAAAATGCTAATAAATGAAAAATGCCCCACTATGTGCATTTCAGAAATAAGAAGGGGAAAGTGATCTTAAACAAGCGTTTATTGAAGAATAAAACTCACTCACACACGGAAATCCAAGTGGAGCTGAGAGTATATTGTGGGCATAGTGACCTAGGTAGCAGTGAGAATTAAATTCAACTGAAAAGAGCAGTGCAGAGAAATCAAGGTAGATGGAAAAAAATCCAAAGCAACCAAAGCAAAGAAAGACTGGAAAAACATGATTTAGGAGGGCACCAGAAGCATGGAGAAACCCTTCTTAGGGTAAGAAACACCATGTGCCATGCATGAGACTCTACTGTCACTGGAGCTTGACTATGGTTCCACAGAGACATCTA
>WEIS01047546.1:0-21497 GCA_013389965.1 Todus mexicanus
GGTGAACTCTTACTGGCTTGGCCTTGCCTGCCTCAGAGATCTGTCTTTGTTTCATTTGGGTAAGTTTATATCCCCTCCAGACAAAGAGCTGGCATGTGAACACCTTGTTCAGAATCGCCATCCTGCCTCAAGCTGAAATGAACCTGGTGTGCAAAACCACAAGTACTGAGTACATCAAGGAACCAGCCATGTTTGATATTGACAAATAGATGACAACAGCCCAGTTAAGACATTCTTGCTCATTATCAGCAAGGGCTGTCCTACAGTACTGCTAGGAGGAGCCATGTCCCAGGAGGTGGTCAGCAGGAAGAGCAAGAAAGCCTCAGACAAGCAGATCTCCTCTACAACAACTTATGCATAGAGGGAGCTTCTTCATGCCCTTCCATCTAAGCATGTATTTAAACCAACAGGCAATCGAATGCAAAGGCAGAGATACTGAGTACAAGTCATCACACTGTACCCAAGTGGCAGACTTCACATGTTTGAAGTCTGCTTTAGTATGGCAAAGGATGAATGGGGACTCATTAAAGACAAATGGATTAAGAAATCAGTGCTATGGTGTTAGGCATGGCAATCAGAATCGTGAATGAACGAGATGATCAGCTCTGTTGGGGAAGAAGACTAGAGGGAGAAACCAGGGCTCATCTTGCTGGTTCTGGTATTGTTCATGGCTGGAAAGAGATTTATTTTAATATAATACTGCTGCCCTCTAGTGTTTTGGAAAATAATTTGCCCACAATTCCTAGCCGTAAACAGACACTATTTAGGTAAGGGAAGAATGACATTTCCAGGAATGAACAAGAAAGGATCAAAATAGTCATCAATATCTGTAAAGGTAAAAATTAAATACAACTCTGAAAGGATATAAATCCATATAGCCATCAATTATTTCAAATTAGCTATATCAGTTTAGAGCACCCCTAGAATCTTGACCATTTTTGTTTCCATTATCAACAGATTATTAACAAATAGATCTTTTCCCTTCCCTCTACTGCATTCTGAGACAAAGGCTTTCATCAAGAGACTGGTAGTTGCTGAATATAAGGTGGCAATGCTCAGTAATCCACAGCACCTAAAACTGCTCTTGACACTAAAACTGACAGATGGCGCAGGGACACTCTAATATGCTATAGGTATTAAATTACCTTCTGACTTTGATGATATCTTCAGGTCAGCACTCAGAACATTCCTTGTGATCTGCAAAATATTCTCCACACACCTTTGCCTTTGCTATGCCTGTTCTGTGACTAAAGAAAGCTCATTAAAATAAACTACCTGCAAAACAATCTCTACTCACATCTGCTTTAAAAGCAAAACAAAACAAAACCACCCAAACCACAAACCCCCTAGATGAGCAAGCACTAAAACCACTCTGTTGTTTCTGATTTTAAAAGCAATAACACAAGTCTGTGAGAAGCAGCTGAAAATTATTGCTTCAGCTGCCTTTCCCACCGTGCCCCTCCGAAGCAAATTATTGCATAACCATTCAATTAAAAAAATAATTGTGTTAGAACTCACTTCACAAAATGAAAACTGCGTATCTCGAGTCTCTGGGTGGATCTATCAGAAGCAGCAACATCTTCTTAAGTATCCCCATTTCACTGTATAGGGCAATTAGCCTTCCCAGTCTTTGCCAGATAAAGGCATTTTCAGACTGGAATGTAATCCTTCGACTGGTAAAGCTCTTTTCTCCTGTGACTGTTGAAGACAATCAGATCTTATCCATTACTTTGCCCATTTATCTGGACAACTGCAACATCAACTTTTTCCTCTTCAAAGAAATTCTAGCAGTAGGGGAAGGAAATTCAGGCCTTGTGGTTAGGTCACAGAACCAACACAGTATTTTTTTGGAGTTTTACCTCTAATTTCTTGAGGGGTTATGGACAAATCTCTATAGATTATATTTTCCCTTTGGTTGAATAGCTGACATCTATTTTGCAATGTCTACTAGCACAGTACACATCACCTTTTGAGATGGCAGTAATTTCTCACAGTTGTGAAAACATTTGGCTAATCTTTAAGCCTTTTAGACTGTTTTTCAGCCAAAACCCAAATACAGACGACAACTTTCTGCCCACCTGAAATTCCTCCTGTGTCTGTGATGGTTCACCACAGTACTATTAACTTCCAGTCATGTCACCTGCCTGTGTTCTTATGATGCATTTAGATCCCTGTATACATGTAGCTGTGTGTATGTGAATTAAGAGAAGCTGGAGAGCAGCCAGTCCCTCACTTCTCCTAAGCTGGCTGCACCAATGATGGCAGCACCTGTGTGAATGCATGTACCTCTGGTAGGATCCCGGAGACAAGGCTTCCTTGAAGCACCCATCCCGCTCCCCCATGCCCTCTGCCCAGGCCGCTGCTTGTGTCAGTTGCAATGTTCAAACTTGGTTCTTACCACTTACCTGTTTAGTGGAGATCACAGACTTGGGAAGTCAACAGCAGCCAAATTTGAATGTCAAAGCTGTTGCAATGAAGAGGTTGCTGATAAACCACAGAAACACGCCAATGTCCTCCAGTAATTAGAACTAGTAAGGCTAGGCCACTGAGATCTGCATCCAGTCTGTACCTCTTGAGCTGCTGGTTGCAAGCCTCCAACCTGTTGTTTTGATTTTACTTGTCAGAGACCTATTCTGTGTACAAACTGCAGACATACAGTTGCAAGTCAGTGGAAATGCAGTCTATCAAATAATGACTGAAATGGCCACTGAGTCATGGGTGTTGCCAACTGCCCACATGTTCTCCACACAATGGTGTAACAAATTTAAAGACAATCTTATAGGAACATCCTCCAGGAAATTAATCTTTTCAGTTTAACAAAAGAAAGGGGAAGGATGTAGTAGGGAACTGGTCAGAGAAACAGCTTCAGTCACACAAAGCTACTGCAAGAAGCTGTCTGTTGCAACAAGCAAAAACTGAACACATGCAGAACTAGAAACACAGCACGTGTCTCTCACAGACAGAAGGATCCACTAATGAGACAAGTGACTCAAGCACCGGGGTGCACCATGTACTGGATGTTTTCACAGAGGATAGTTTCCTAGATCAAGCACTTCTGTATTGAAGAGGGAAATGCTTCAGGGAAATCCAAAGACCTGTGTTATGGTGAGATGAGTCTGAGCAATCCTAGCCACATCTTCTGGCAATAGAAACATATGACTCAGTTAACCTCTAAACTTACCAGCCACATCTGATTGTGCAATATTTATTCCTGTTCATAGTACAAATAAAGCAAACTAAGCACTTCGTGATACTATCTCAGTGCGTGCAATTACTTCCTAGATACCACGTAGCTACTACTGTGGCAGGAAAGGTCAATTGCTCATAGAAAATTGTGAGTTAGAAACAGGTATTCTGGGGTTTATTCCATGTCCTGCCCTACATGCAACAGAGCAAGTAATTCTGAAGTATGTGTGCTTTGTTCCCAGGGCAGTGAGAATCACAATATTATTGCATGGGATGTTGGGAAAGGGAATGTCCCACAAGGAGTTCACAAGTGTAAACTCACCCTGCAAAAAGGGAAAGAATAAGAGGTCGGTGATGAGAGCTGGGCTGGCTGCAGAGGGCTGGATCTTCACTGTCATCCATGACCCCAAAGAGTCAGAGACTGCAGCAGGGACATGCCTGCCCTCTCCCCTCATTGATGGTCTCTCTCCATCTCAAGGCCTACTTTTCACCTTAAGGAGAGATTTATTTTTTTTAATCTGCTTGGGAAGAAAACATTAGTGTCTCTCCTCTGTGACACTCCTTTAGGACAACCCTTCCCAGTATATTTCTCACTAGTACTAATGGTGTTTTACAGCTGGAGTGCCCTCTCCTGCGACTAAATGCTAAGAGGAAGGGCTGAGATGTGAGACCCTTCTGAGTTATTGCCAGGACTTTCTGAAGGGGGCACCTCCCAGTTCAACATTCCAGATGATTGAGAATCACCACAATTGGAAAAGACAGTAAGGAAACTTGAGTTGAAGAGACAGTCTAGACTCCCTTGGATCAGCCAGCAGCAGCAGCCATCCAATCAAGACACATGCTATGGGCTGCCAAATGCCATTAGACATGGGGTAATGCACATCAAACAGTAATATCTATCACAAATCTGAGTGCGTGACCCACCTCAGAGAAAGCTGATGCTTTCTCTTCCACCTAGGAGTGATCCTGCATATGGACACTGTACCTTAGTCCTGCAACTTAGGAGATACCTCTGTGCAAGTAAGGGCTAAAGATATATGGAGGAACCCACCACATGCACAGCAAGATAACTTTCTGGTGGATGGGTTAAAAAGGGAGCAGGGAATGAGACAGCAACATGTGAACCCAGATGCCTTGGAAGAGTAAGCACTTTGCTATTTGCCTGTATGTGTTTCCCTTCTGGTGCTAGTGTTACTTTTCACCTCCTTACCTCTTTCCACAGCCTCTCCTGCAGTTGAATCAGATTGCTAATATCAGCCTTCAAAGCTGCACAGTCAGCTTCCCAAACCTCCCATCAACCCTACCTGTATTCCAGGTCCAAAGGCTAGAGAAGAGGGCCCAGATGCAAGAGAACAGACATCAGCCTCTCTTCCCATATTTTGTTTTCAAGTCAGATACACAGGGGAAAGATAAGACTTAGAGCTGGCATGTTGGATATATTACACCAGCTCTTATTTTTATTATTTATTTATTTTTATCGTTGCTCACATGTTCTGGTCTCTGATCCCCTGGTCCTGTTCCAGTGTCACTACACAATTGCATGCCTTCGCTCCCCCAGTCACTGCTTCTCATGGGTTGCACGAAAACTCTTAAATGTACTTCTGCAATAACAGGAAGCGGTCTTACCTTCCACATTTATGCTAAAATTCTTTAGCTGGGGGAAGAAAAAGGCAATCAGTCTGCTGTAAAGGGTCTAAAAGCAGTTATCATGTGTGTGTTTCATATGAAACAGAAAGGACATGTATGTTAGTAGTATGCATTTCCAAATCACACATAAATGACAGAATTAACTATATTTCTCAAAGTGCAGGAGATTAATTTCTCTACACAGCACATTGAGATATAAGGCCATAGACATTGAGTTAAGAAAGAAAATCTAGATGCTCTTGTTCAGTTTTGTTTTATTAGTGCAAGAAGCTTTCTCGCCTATTGAGAAATCTCATTGCAGGCTGGCAAAGCTAGAACAAGGAACAAATTCTGGGAAAAATAAACCAAAATTGTTATTAACAAAACTATGACTCTTAAACTTCCCCAAACTCATTTTTGCTTTCGTTGTCAGCAACTTCCTAAGCTTTAAACAAAGCTTGAGTACTTTAATCTAATCACCTCTGAACAAGACAGACAAAACTCAGCCATTTCCAACTAAGGTGGAACATGCTAATTATACTTAATTGGCCAAATCTAGAAATTCCTCCTAGAAGCTGCCAATTTTCCCTTCTCTACAACTTTTATCATTATATAATGTAGCTTCGTCATCCCCCACAAAGCAAAAGAAACTAGCCACAAAACCCAGCAGCCTCAGTAATGAAACAGAAATCGAGCACAAGTGCTGCCAGGTCTATACTTCTTTCCATTGTGCTAAGCAAAACGTTTGTCTGTACATGTGAATGACATCGAACTCTGCTGGCAGAAGCTAAAACAAACCTCCCTAGCTTTATGTAGAAAATATGTTGGTTTATGTAGATACAAAATTTTCATCTCCTCTGAACCAGGCTATCTCATTTCACATGAACTTTGTAAGAAAGTGATAAACCCCAACAGCTATGTTAAGATAATGTCCTGTTTCCACCTTTATCCTGATTAGGACGTTCATAGTTGTAGTGAAAATACTTAACATTTGTTTTAATCATAGAAAAAACAATGCATAAACTTCACATATTATATATTTATATGTCACCAGTGTCACCTATTAAAAACAGGAAGGATTTAAAAGATGTGATTTGTTTATTGCTTGTCATACTACTATCACTGAATAAGAGAATCTGTGATTATATTGTTTAGACTAGGAGAGACAAAGCTAACAGAAACATGGATATTGATGCTAAGATTAATTAAAGTATATTGAAAAAATAAACTTGTGACAAATTTAACCTAGAGGCTTGATAATTGGACTTTGCCTGCAGGATCAGTCATAATCAAATTTGTTTTTAAAGTCCAAACAGACTATGGGTTAGCTCTGACGGAGAGGGCTGGTTTCTTATTTTATCCATTTCTGAAAATTCATTGAAAAGAAGCACATGTAACAGGAAAGCATCATTAGCTTTACACCCCTCCAAACTCTCCTGGGTGTCTGCTCAAACAGCAACGCTGTTGGGAATGCGATCTGGGGAAAGGTAGTAGTAAGGAAGCTTTTTGTTCTTGTTGCGCTCAGTGATGGCGTTGACGATCTCATCCAGATTCTTGCGGAATTTTGCCATAGCCTCTTTCACTGGCTTCTCCACGAAGTGTTCATCTGGGTACATGCCCAGAAACAGCTAATTCAAAAACACAAAGAAATCATGCTTTGAGAAAGCGAAGGCTATTCTGTGTCAACGTTATGTCATCCAGCCGAACAACACCCAGAGCCTCACAAATGCTACTATTTAAATAGCACTATCAACATTGAAGCTAGTGCACATTAGCACTGCCAGTGAAAGACGTTGTGCCAACCTCCCTCCACTGCTGGCTGCTTCTTTCCATCCCTGCACCTTTCTGTAGTACTAGTTCAGGTGTTTATGTGGCACCTCCTCCACCTGCAGGGAGCTGATCCACTGAAAAATAAGCACTTTCATTCAGGCTAGTGGTCAGCTAGATCAGCTTCCAAAGCCAGATCTCTGCATAGCTACGTAAACATTTGCGCTGCTAAAGAAAAGGACAGCACAGGAAGGGAATTAACAGCCAGGGATGAAAAAGATGACTGCTGCTTTCAGCGACAGTGGAGGTTCAGTTGACTTTAAACTGCCCCTCAAAGTTCAACCTGACAGTTGCTTTAGTCAGTTTGGACTTTTAAGGGTGTCCCAAATATCACATTGCCAATATGCATACTGGCACATTACCTGCTTTAGGTAACTATTTCCCCTGATGCTACCCATACTATTAGCTTCTCAGCTGAAATCTGCTCTCTTCTTAAAGAGAAACTTATTTAAGTACCCTCCATCCATCATCTTCTATTTAAGGATTTTAAAACACATTCTCTAGACACCTACTTGGGTGAGACAATTAAATACCTACAGCCTCATTTAACATGAGGGAAATGGCTATAGACCATGCTTGCAAAGCCTCCTGTAGGCTTGTTTGCACTCCACATCAGCCAGGCACAAACCACAGTTGTAGTGCATACGGCACTGGGACAGATTTTCCAAAGGGACAGGGCATGGCGACACATCGGTGCTGTAGCTTCTCCACCAGCACTGCCTCTGCAGCCCTCTTCCTCCCATACCAGCATTCTTACTCAGCAACGCCATGCTTGAGCTTAGAAACTTTCATCTTGGCTGGAACACAGCCTCAGAGCTGGTTTGCATCTGGCAGACCAAGGGCAAACCCTCGCCACTGACACATCTCCACAGAAAGGCAAACATGGTTAAGTCAAGCACAGAACTGCACTACAATCTCCTGAGTCTGTGTGGTCCTGCCATGGCCCTTGTGGTCTCACCTACAGCTCCACCACCTGGAGAAGAGAGCTCAACTTACTTCATTGTCCTGAAATTGACTCAAGGCCCAGACAGCTCCAAGATGCCAACAAGAACGTCCTCTGTCTGGCAGAGTCTCCACAATTTGCTCAATGGTGACGGTCCCCTTTTCCGTTGGAGGAGGGCGGCGCATTGTCGGTGGGGCATTGGGAATCCAGGAACACCAGTCATACTGCACAACAAAGCATGAGAGCACAGTGAAAAGCTATAGTGACTGGCAGTTAGGAACATTGCAAAGAAAATCAGGAGTCTTGCCACCAGGGAGTTTGCTTCTATAAATATGGGCATTTCAAAAAGAGAAGATACTAACTAAAGGACAGAGAGATACTCTAGGGAAGCACTGAGGGAGACAAGCAAGCTCCTACTGTCTTTCTCAGGATCTCACAAAGGAGAGAGCTGGGTTGTCTAAATAGGAGTATTTATTCTGCTAACCCCAGGCATGTGCCACATAGTTCAGATTTACCAGCCAGGTTAAGGCCTTAGGTATTTTACTAAACCAAGATCTCTTCTGGACAATTGCCGTGACCTGGGTAGCCTGTTCCAGTGAAAATGGGATGTATGCTGCTTCAGCAAAGGCATGCTGTAAGTTAGTGCAGCTTACAACAGCAACCCAGGGTAGTCACCCATGTGTGTACTCACAGCAAACACTAACTAAAACCACTTAGCATAACTCATTGCATTTCATTACAGAATGTGCCACAGGCTATCAGCTCACTGCTAGGGACACTGGGGCTACAAAAGGCATACCCAGCAACCATGGAGCTGTAGGCTTTGTGTTCCTCTGAATCCTAACAGTAACCCTAATCTAAAACAAATCTGTAACAATTTTCAGGCTGAGATGGCCAGCAGCATGGGTGGGCTAAAGGGGAAAGGTGTGGTGGGAGCAATGTTGGGGCAGTGCTGTGCTCCTCTTGGCATGTCTTTTCAGGTGGTGTCTGGAAGTCTGGTAGCTAGACTGCGTACCTGAACCAATCAGCATTCCTGAAAGGGGTCTTAGCAAGCTACTTAAATGCTTAAGAAATTGTTCCACCTAATAAAATCATTAAACTAAAATATAGAAGTTAGAACCCCTAAATCTGAGGTTTAGTACATATCTAGGACTCCAAATGCCTTTCTCGGCTTCCAAAATGCTTCAGTTTCCACAGGCTCCATGGGGATTTTCAGATGGCTCTGCAGTTATTTTGGCCAGAAAGAGTAAGGTAATGTCTGTACATCTACTAAAAAGCATTTGTCAGACTTTGCCCTGGTAGATGCACCTCCCAGCCCAGACAGAACAATCTGCCCAGAAATTCCTACCTGACCAAAATTCACAGCTGCATGCTGGGCTGATGTCGTGAATATTATTACCGTGAGATATTCTGCTAGTTTCTCTCGTGTTCTGATCACCTTAGGAAACCCTAAACAAGGGAAAAGAAAAGCTTAAGTAATTCAGCTATGAAGCAACCAAGTTATCCAGTAGTTCAAGCTATTATCCAGTAGTTCAGCTATTCAAAAGGTGGGAGTTGGAGGACCATGCATCACCCACTGAAGAGCAGGGGATTCTCTTTCTGAATCTTACTGTGTGGTCTAATAGGAGCAACTCATCCTCTCTGTGTCTTGGCTGCTCAGTTATAAAACCAGAATGATCATGCCTTTATACAGGTTTGTAAGACATCACCACCATCTGCAAACTATGTGGCGTTTCTTAAGGGAAAGGCAGGGTTTAACTACACCATTAAAAATTATTGAATCCCTGTCTTCTCGCCCTACGTACCCTGCAGTAAGGAACCCAGAGAGTCCATAGGGCACGGGCTTCACATTCTCCCTTTCTCTTCAGTCTGCAACGCAAGCAGGGAAGGTTCATGCCAAGGAGCAATGACTATATGCTTGTATTTATAAATGTCTGAGGCTCACCAATCAGGTGCACTGTGAGAAAGAGCCCAGGAAGAGCTTCTTTGCTGAAATGGGAAGTGAGGAAATGAGAACTTCAGAAAGAGAAACAACAGAATGAGGAACAGAAATAGTTGCATCAAGCTGTCTTTGAAAGGGAATAATCAAAGGGAGTTATACAAAGAAAAAAGGGAATACTCGGGGACTACGGAAATATTTTGCTACCAAAGCACCCCCAAACTTGCGTCTCTCCTGTCCCTGCTACATCACAGTCCTGTGCTGTACTCCCTGTCCTAGCCCAATGTGAGCACAGGTCTCAGAATACCTAGCGACTTGTCAGCACCCTGAGTGAGCTGCCCCTGCTCACGTTCCCTGTGCCAACTGCTTCACATCTCCACCACCAACCTGATGCAGATGTGAACTTGATCTGAGATGAGAAAGAGGCACATTGTAGCTCTGGCCAGCCATCAAGCCCAAAACGAAGAGGATGCACCATTCACTCCTGTGCCCTGCTACAATAAGTAGACTGTGCTCATCTTGAAAGGGGCTTGGCATGCTCCCACTCAGAGCAGCCTTCCCAGGGCAGGAATAGAGACTGGAAGAGGAGCCATGGGTGCAATAGCCTACTCCATTTATCCCTGTTACATTCTTTACAGACTCAGCCAAGTCCCCCTGCTCTCTGCCACAGCCCTTGGAATGGCAGCAGTGCAGACAAGGATGCTGCAGGCCTGGCAGGTTTCCCCACTGTAGCAGCAGTCCTGCCACCAGTGGTGCTTGTAGCGTCCTGCCCCAGTTGTAGCCCTGGAAAGGCTCAGTACTTGCCCCATATCAAGATGCTTAGGTCAAGCCATTTCTAAGCTTTTCCTAGGAAACAGCTAACTACACTAACAAAAACAATGGCAATGAGGTGTCCCGCAAGCCATTGCTTGTCCAGGCAGGTAGAGCCCAGGAGGCTGTTATACACCAGCACATACTGGTAGTGAGTGGAAACGTCACAGTTTTGTCTGGACATCTCACAGACAAACATGTGCATGCAATGCCAAAGCCATCTGTCCCAGATCACTGACCAACAGGTATTTCCAGATGTATATCAGTCAGGACAGTATGAAGTATCCCCACCCATCCGAGTAAATTGCCAAAAACCTGCTTGGACAAAATGAGCATGGAAGAAAAGAACATGTTTAGGGAAAGGCAGGAGAGTGTTAACTCAGGTGGGAGAAGAGAGCCATGTCAAGAGTGAAAGCTCCCACGGCCAAGTCATGGTTTGCAAGAAATAAGAGGCAGTGAGAGGAGACAGAGCAAAGGAAAATATTTCTCATAAAGTATCTTGTCTTGAAGAGAGCAGAACAGCTCAAAAATAACACAGATGCTGAACAAATAGAAAGTGCAGCAAGATATTCCTGGAGAGATTTGTGCTTATTCTTATTTGGTGCAAATTTTGGAGGAAAGGATTCAAGGGGATCTTGCTGCTCCTTGGGATTTCTACCAGTCTGCCTGGTGGTTACAACAGCACATACAGGCAGCCCCTCCACTAATGCTTAAAGCATGATCGGACTGGATTAAAGGACCAATCCCGGGTGTACAGAGAGATTACACAAATTGCCCAAGCTCATGGTGAAAATCTGTGGCAAAGGAAGGAGCTGTTTCTTGAGGGAGGGACAGCCTGATCCAGGGTCTCACCCATAAACTGAGCATCTTTCGGCCAAGAAGTGTGAGGATTTCCAATAGTTCAAGGCATGTTGTTCACGCAGCACTGCTGTCAGCAGCAACTCAACAAACTGAAGACCTGGCCAGGCGGTCATACCTTACCTGAGGCCTTCACGCCCCTCATCCCATAGACATAGATGTCTTTGACGAAGGCCTGGAGCTCCACATCCTCACACACCACCTCGTCACTCTCATAATAGATGTGAATTACATCCTCTGCAAAACTTCAGACATAGAAACAAATTAACAAGACAAAAGGAGAAGGAGAAAGCAAGCCTGACATTCCCTGAAGGCCTTCTACAGACCTCGCAGAGGAGTCAGATACTGCACAGGGAAAGAGAAGGGCAAGAGCAGGTCTGAACACCCTCCTTCCCACAAGCAGTGGGAATGCACAGAGGCAACTTTGATATATTTCTGACTACAAGATGCTGGACCACACTGCATCCCCTGAACAGTCCTGTGCACTTTATTCTCTTATTTGAGGCTTTGCTCCTGTCCAAACCTCTGTCATCACATCTACATCCTTTTCTTAATACAGACTCCCTCTGGCATATCCACGTGGTTCTCACACTGGGAACAAGGGTTCCCAAACTGCCATACTGACATCATCCCCTTTATGTGGGATACTCCAAAGTTGCTCCTGAATCCTTTTCAAATAGTTGATCCCCTTCTACTGCACATCTTTTTCACAAAACCCAAGTGGCACACTCCAAAATGTGAGTGGTCCTGGAAACTTCTCTTGAAGACAAGAGGTCTAGAGCTTTTACCTACATCCACTGCATACAGCAGACATCCCCTCCCTGCTCAGTTCCTCTTCTCAAAATCCCTCTTTCTGTGAAAGCTTCTCAGGCTAACTCACCTCAGAAAGAAAGGCTCTTAAAACACTAAGATGGCAGAAGTATTTCTGAAAGCAGTAAAAATAGGTAAGCCTTTGTTCCTGAAGATCTGTATTTCATGACTGAATGACTGGTTAACTGAGCTGTGCTGAGACATTCTATTAGCTCTACACATACCTATAATCTCCTGCTAAATATTTTGACAACAACCCATAGGGTGAAACATTTGACTATGGAAGCTAAATGATGGAATTAAGAATTGTTATCCAACACAGATTTCTTCCCTAATATACCATAAATTTATTACAATTTGGAGACTTTTACAAATTTATCAAGGTGGTTTCTATTAGCCAACCAAATCAAGAAATGTTACTGAGGTAGACAAACAACTGTATAAACATTAAAAGTTTAAGTAATTTTGGTTTCCAGAGGAAGCCAAAGGAAAAGAAAAATCCCATAACATGTAGAGATAGAGCTGCCCTGCATGAGCTCTGCCTGTACCATCTGCACCTGTTCCAAAGGCATACAGAAGGTAATCCTTCTCTTACACAATGGCAGTTGAAAAGACCCCTTTCCATGTGAATATAAATTAGCACATAAAGCATGGATGAGGCCTTTAGGGTTGGAATATTTTGGGGTTGGAATATTTTCCTACAGTTAGATCAGAAATAAGAAGCTGAGTTTTTGAGAAGGGGTTCAAAAATATGAGCCTCATTGTTTCCATATAGATGACCTTATCAGCTTGCTTAAGTCTAGGTCATCTACTACATGAGAAGCAATGTTGAAGATCAAAGTTACTTCATCAGAAGAGTGAAGACTGACACCTCTGCAGAGTGTAGGACATTCAAGTTGACTTGACATGGACGACCATGCATTCATGGGTCAGAATATCACACATTCAAAAGAGCACTATCCACACCATTTATAAACCAAATTATTCACTTACAAAGAATCTTGCAGCCTCATTTGAGGCAGTGTAACACCTTCCTTCAGCTAGGTTAACACTCATAAACAAACTGAACTGAATTGAGTAAGTACTATGTGCTGTTCAAAAAGGCGTATCTCAAAAAGCAAAGAAAACACAGGAAAGAGAAAAGGGGCAAAAAAAGGACTACATCAAGACATCGACCACAGAGAAGTTATAACTTCCTTCCTTGTCAAATGGGTGCTAACAAATGCAGGAAATAATGCAAGATAACCCCTTGTCAAAACGCGGGAGACAAAAATGTACCCAACACTTTAAACATTATGCTTGCATTATAAACCCCCTACTTTGTGTACACAAGAGATCTGATTTTAATGAACATGCATTTCAAAAGCCATGTGGCCAGAAACAGCTGCATATTCAGCTAGCAATTTATGCCATGCAAAAATGTTGTTTGTTAAATGAAATACCACTGTAGAATAATAAAAAACCCCCATATGAATCATTCCATTCTAAGGCAGCGCTTCACATGTGAAAAAATGCCACATTTGTGT
Source organism: Todus mexicanus (assembly GCA_013389965.1). NCBI lineage: Eukaryota > Metazoa > Chordata > Aves > Coraciiformes > Todidae > Todus > Todus mexicanus. The sequence goes on from WEIS01047546.1 coordinate 13,526, forward strand.
GGCTGAGCAGCCTTGCAGTATCTCTTCTGCCTCAGAATTGATGCCCATCCTGACAAAACCTGAGCCTTGCAATTTTGAGGCATTTTAAGAAAGGTTTTGGTTAAGTCAGTTAATGTCTAATTTATTGAGTTTTACAACACAACTGTCATGCAAGCCAAGCTTACATTTCCACCTTACAAGAACCTTGATGAGCTCACATGGTTGGCTGAGAGAGCTGGGTTCTGTCTTGATTTGCACATAGCTAAAAAAAGCTAATTTAGTTCTCTTTGCAGGGCCGAATTCCAACTTGCTAAACTGTGTGAAATCCCATGGAAGCGTACATACTTTTAAAGGGGCTCTGAAATACAGAATGCAAGAAAACAGGACTGAAATAAAGCAGGAATTAACAGTCTTTCAAGGGTATGTGCCTGGCTATATATTTTTCCTTAGATGAGACGTGCTGGATGGAAAAGGCAGCATGTGACTACACAGCCCAGCTTCTGGTCACAAGGCTGTGATGAGGAGCAAAGTGAGCAGAGAGAAAATGACTTCCTGTCTCTATGACAGTGACTTTATCAGCCATTTTTAGAACTATGGTCTCTTACCTCTTTATAGCCTCCCAGACTTTAATGCCATCATCCCGGTAATAGTAGTAGGGGATATTCTCTTTGCTGTCCATCCCTTTAGCTTTGATCTCCTCAGGGAAGCAGAGAGAGCTATAAGTCAGATCCTTCACTGCTTTCTGCACCATTTGTACATGTCCTCCTCCACCTGTAGCATTTGCCTGCATGAAGAATGTCAAAACAGGAACAGTAGGAGATTCTGTTCACTTTGTGCCAAGACTGGCTTTTCAAATTCACATGTTCAAAATGCTGGAGAATCTGTTTTTCATGGAGAAAACCACATCTCCACACAAACTAGTACCAAACTACAGAGATCTAGTGCAACTGTGCATTTTGACTTCACAGATTTCATAGTTCTCCTATGAATCACTGTTAATATTAACATTTTCTCCATATATACAACACTTGCTTATAATGGAGTACAGTTATAAAGTACAGCACATCCAAGTATCAAACCCAAAGCACTTTCTGCCAGCCCTATGCTCCAGAACTGGTATGTGTATGAAGGAAGGCAGCCAGGAGTGTTAGAACAGGGCTTTTGCTAAACCACCACTGCTGCTACAGAGTGGTTTAGTAGAAAGAGTTTAGGGATTCCGGCTGCCATTAACTACCCTGAAATTTAAGCCAGGAGATCAACCCTGCTGGGCAGCTACTGATGAGGATTGGCCAGAGTTTCAGTATACATTACATTTGGAAAACAAAGCATGTCCACAACAAACAACACTGCAAAACTCTTTGGATAATCACTGCACAGAAGCTCCCAAATGCTACTTCTCTAGTATATGATTCTAGTGTTGTAGCAGTAGTCAGCTTACAGTTACTGTCTTCCAACTGATTGTTCTACACTGGAACCAACAAATTCTAGAACTCCAGGATCCTCGTTGGCAGGTCTTAGCCACACAGTCATCCCACGTGCATGGGTATGGATATTATGCTTCTGTTCAAAGGGGTGTGAGTGCCTGACAGGTCTCCACAGTCAGTAGTAGAGTATAGAAGACAAGGAAAGTGCTTGGGTTTAACCTCTCTTCTCTGCGGGTGAAAAACTCTGGATCATGGAAGCTATTTTTGCTCTGGTGCCAAAGAAATAATGGGAACAGAGTTGTCCTGAAACTCAGGCTCCCTGTGTGGAAGGACTTCTGAAAACTCCTCAAACTTCCCATTTGCTGCTGGCATGTTGTTACAGAGAAAGCTGCATGCCAACTTGTTGTGGTTCCTAGATGCAGTTTGACATTTCTGGGGGATCCGGGAGAGAAAGAGCTGGATACATGTTAAATACCAGTATGGTCAGATTTAGATTTTGGATTTGACCTAAGAGCTTCCCTGCAGTACATGACATACAGCTATGCTTCAGTAACTCAGACAAACTTCACTAACAAAGTTGAGTTTTTATGTGCTGTTTATGGCAATTCAAGAAGACAAGCTGAAATCTACACCCACTATTTGTGAGCTTCGAAATCTAGCTTATGTCTGATGCAAATTTTGTTTTGCAATCACAAATTCTTTTGCTCATCACCATGAATGAGTACTTGAAACTGGGGACTTAACTGTGTGCATACATGTGCAGGGATGTATGTACATATTAAGTTACCTTGCACTTCTATACTCATACCCAAAAGCCACATTAGCTATGAGTAAAGTGAGGTACTGACTCACTACTGACATTGACCAGTTGTAAATCAGCTACTCAGAGATAAAAGACAATAACTTCAGCACAACAAGGCATCAGTTCTGTGTGCCAGCTTCTCAGGGGATACAGTTGTTTGCCCTTCAGTATAAAGATCAGGAAACAAGGCAATATGTGATGGTTAAAACATAAAAACACATACAGAACCATGATAAATAATAAAGATTCGTGAAGAGGATCACCTACCTTATCAAAAAGGCCACACTCACAAATAAGTTGTTCTCGGGCTTTGGTATTGATGGCTATTGTGAACCGCATGTGTGGCACCAAGAGCTGTAAAGTGGGACAAACAATGAAAGAAGACAAATTCTCTGATTGAATTCATCAGCAGCCAGGTGTAAAGCTTTAAGTCCTGTAAGTTCTGGAGGCTTAGCTGTATGTTGCCTTGCAGGGCAGCCAGCCAATTCACCTCATCTGAGCTGTTATCATGACTTCCTTTTGATTTGTAAACTAATGTGATAACCTCCCTGACCCACATGCATGTCTTCATGTAAACACCAACCTTGAAGAGGGGATGAACTGCAGGCAGCTGCCGAAACATAGCTATGCTGAACACCTCTGAGACTAAGTGTGTCCGTAAGAGATGGGTCACTGTCTGGTGGATGTGGAAATCAGATGAGCGAACCCAAATTTTAGCTAGCAGCCAGTCATATGTGGCATCTGAAGGAAGGAATATGGGATTATCGGGCCCAGGTTTCTGACCAAGCTGAAAGATATAAAAAGAATATGAAATACCAAGTCATTCGTGTTTAAGATGAGAGAACAAGCAATCTGTCTCTTTGAAGACCTTGACAGTAATCCCACCTGGATTGCGATGGGTACAATTTTATTCTCCAGATTCTTATACAGGAGACAGATGGGTGCAGCCAAGTACTGTATTGTGCATGGGTCTGTTTTATTAGCATCCACACCATCCAGCAGCTCGTAGTCCACAATGAAAATGTTTCCTTGCTGGGGAAAAACAAACAATGCATCATGCTTTAACAGAGTGCAAGCAGCAAGGCTCAGAACAAAGGGTGGGAAGTCTGGGCCACAGTGGTTAGGAGTGGCCGCTGGCCCACCCTTGCTCATGGTGCCTCAGGCACGATGCCATTGAGACAGCAAGCACCTTTCCACAAACTACCTGACTTGTGTGTGCTGAGGCTGATAGTGAGCCTGTCAGCAAACCGCAGTTATGTAGTTGGTATTAATGCACTGACACTAAGATGCAAACAAGTTTCACACTGCCAACTGACGAGACTCTTGTGCTCATCATACAAACAAAAGCAAGGCATCACTCTTACCAACCCTCCTTCAGCATGTTAGTTCAACTCTGCAGGTGACAACGAGGTAAGACCATACCAGGAAAGGGCAAGGCACTTTTCTCCTGTGAGGCAGTCAGTCAATCCCTAACCTCTTAGGGGAAAACACTGAAAAAGGACCCTTCACTTCTCAGTGTCACGTCTTTAATAGGACCTGGAGAAAGGCATGGCCTGCAGCTCCAGGATAGTAGGAGAAAACAGTTAACAGAACTGTTGCCAGGCTGCAAAGACAATCAGCTTTGCCATTACCAACCATACAGCCTGAAGAGAGGAATTGTGGCTGAAGGCAGTTAGACCAGGTTTGGAGGTTACAGGGCATGAGAAGGAACAGATGGAGTCTAGCCTGACTCAGAGCCATACCTTCACTTCCTCCTCCAGGGTCAGGTTCCTCTCCAGACTACATTCTACCATATCCATAGTTACTGGCAACTTCTTGGGTATCTCTGTGCATCTTCGGATCAGTACAGGATTGCATCCATTCAGGAACTGGTAGCCAAACATAAAATCTTCCTTCCAGTGCTGCATCACATATTCTAAAGAAAAAACAAGACTGCAGCATCAATATCTGCACGGCATAAATATCCTACTGTATTGTAGAATTCCTCCTTTCCTCCCCACCTTTTGTTATACTGCACTGCAACTTTGACTAAAGAAATCAGTAAGAAAAGGACTCAAGAGGTGCCAACGAATTAAAAGAAAGATCATCTAAATAAAACGGGCAATGGAATCTTTGCTTTCCACTTTGAGAAGAAATAAATTTATAATGATTTGTTTCTCCATGTACAGAAACAATGAGGAGGAAAATACTCCACTCCTATAAGAATACTCTCCATCTGCAGACCACCTTATGACATCTTCCATGTTATTTTTAAATCCCACTCTTCAAACTCTCAGGTCATGCAATACAGAGGAATGAGTCTAAAAAAAATGACACTGGCAGGACATGGGAAATATAGAGCAATGTGGGTAGCGAAATAACGTCAATGCCTGGAGCAGTTCTTTTAGCTGGATATGGGTGAGGAACACCCAGGGAAGGGTTTTGACTCTGACTCAGTAAAAATGCTCATTTCCTCTTTTTCAATTGCTAATATAAAGCCAGATTAATATCTCTTCTTACTAAAATGTTCGTTTGGGGTCCTCCATCTCCTTACTATTACATATGTAGTACTACTGGATGTTTTCCACAATTGCGGTGTTCTATTTCATAATGTCATGTTGCCATTTCAGTCTACAAGTTCAGAGTCAGAAAAAAACATGATTAATGTGAAAAATCCCATTGGTGTTTTCAGGGGAAAAATGAAGCAAGTAGCGTTTTCCACTACTGCCTATTTTCAGATAAGGCAGATTTTTTTCTATAAGCAATTAATTTTTCTACAAAGGATGAAAGGATGAAAAATATAGGCCTGAAGGGATGCAGTGATAATTAAAAGGAGAGTCTCAAAACTCACAATGCTTTCTAACAGAGAGGAAAGAAAAGTTAAGGTTACTTAAAGTTGACATTTACATCATTGCCGCCAACTGCATAATGAGTCTGGAGCTGTATCTGAAGTCTACATCAAGCAAAAAAATGTCTCATTACCTTGGACAGAAACATAATTGAGACCGATGCTTAATGGTTAAAACTCAAAGAATTGGAGCTTTCCTCATGAGCATGGAAATGCCATCAGTGAAATTAACTGTAGATCATATCTAATTCCTGTGCTAAAAGTACTCTAGGAAGCAATCTTATTCAACGTAACAGATTGCTGTAATTGGTTTTTAATAAATCTGGCCACCTTGTGTACTTTATTTTATAACTGAGACAGCAAAATTACCCTTATTTCTGTTAATCGGTCCTTAGGCAGCCTGAAGGGGAGTAAAACTTCAGAGCAGGAGGGAAAAGTATCTTCCTCTGCAGAGTCTGAACAGGCTATTCACACACACATGCTAGCCAATTCATAGTATCTGTGTATCCATTATATCTAATAATACAGTAAGATAAAATAAGATAGTGTAACCATGGGTGACAGTAAAAGGTTGGGTCTGACTTCAAAAGCTTCCCAGCCCTGCTTTACAAAATGATACCACAAACTTCAAAACCCATGTCTATCTGCAATTCTTTTTAGTGGGTTTTCAACAGCTGCTAAGATTTCCATACTGAGAAGGGTTAAAGAAAAGAAGCATTTTGTCTTTACTATGTTAATACTACAGTAACGGAGTTTTTCACAGTGTGAGAGATACTGTAGAAATTGAATTGCACTGAATACAAAAGTGAAACTCACACTCTTAGAGAGTGATTTTTGTCTTCCAGTAAGAAGATGTTGAGTATGAAATGGCAGGAACCACAAGATATTTAATGCAGTATGCACAACTAATTCTGAGACATTTTTGAAAAGAGATGACATACTTGATAAATGTCACAAGAGTTTTCAAGCCCAGCTCACACTGATTTCCAGCAAAAAACATGATTCCTTGGTTGGGGCCTGAGAGCCCATCCTGGCTGCAGCGGGACCATGTGAAGAAGTTACAGCTCCCAGGTCATTCCCAGCTCTTTGCAACCCATCCCCACATCTGTTGGTCTAATAGCATGGGCTTTCATGCCTGAAACAAGTTTTGTCAAAATGATCTTTGTTGGGAAAAACTTACCACTGAAAAGCATTTGAGTTGCCCAATGTCATTGACACACAGGGCCCTCAAGAACTGACTGAGAGGAGTTAGAGGTGATGTTGTGACAGCAGAACTGAGGCAGTGGTGCTCCCTCCATGCTGGGACAGGGTCAAGAAGCCAGGACTGTTAGCAGCAGTGCAACCAGGACTGAGCACATGGTTGGGATATTAGGCAACAGCCTTTGACCTGGTCTTTGTAAGAGGCAAGAGGGATCACTCTCCTACTTGCCTTTAGCAAAGCAATTTTCAAAAGTGCCTTTTTGGAGACTTTCCTTATATTTAGGTGGCTGAAGTGGGACATATATGATCAAACTTTTAAAAATGACTTAACAGCTAACATGCTCTTTTCTGAAAAGCACTCCCACTAAGATATCCCTAGGTTTAGATGTTAAATACTTACAAAAATCTGTCCCATGAGACTTGCACATATCTGAAAATGTATTTCTAAATGCCAAAAGGGACTAAGATGCCTAACTGGTCTGCTCTCCAGTGTAGCTCAGGACAGAGAATATCACTGAGCAACTTCCGATAATTTTAGTTCTTGTGAGGTCACAGCTTCACTTTTTGGTCCTGCAGGCTTCTGGTGTAATCAGCAGTCTGAAATTACAGCTTATTTATGAAAAACCATGGGAAAGCAGAAGTGCAGGCCTACCACTTCCATCCTAATCAGATATGTACAAGACAAATAATTAGTCATTCTATGATACAATCATGAGCTTATAAACCCACCAGAGATTGTGTTGCTGATTCTGACAAAGATCCTCTCAAAATCTGCAAAATCACTCCAAGAGGACTGGAACATGTGCATGAAACGGTTGACATAAAGATTCTCCATCCTAAAAACAAAACAAAACATCTCTGAAAAAAATAATCTCCAGATTCCTCAATACTCTTCTCCATTCTTTTCCATCCTTTTTTTATACCTACACACAATAAATTTTTCAGTGGTGGAACGTGAGATTGGTTACCCTACAGAATAAAATTTTCTACTGTACGTTTACATAAAAGCCTGAAGGGCATCTGAAGGGCCCAGTCCCTGCTATTGCATTTACTGAACTCCATTCTAGAGTTGTTCTCAGCAGCCTATAATGACAGTGCTTTAAAATCTGTATAAATACTGGAGTCAGAAGAACTAGTGCTTCACACATCATCAGTAGTTAGCATCAGATCAGAGTGGCTAAGATCATTATTAGCACCAGTTCAGAAAGGGTTTTGGTGACACAGAAAGATTTGCACAAAGGCAGAACAAACACAACCCAGGATCAGTCCAGCAAGTATTCCTAAACAGAAAACAACTCTTGTGAGTATCTACATAACACAAATCCAGACTGGATTTCTACAGCATGAGGCCTAAGTTTTTGAGACCTCTCTATTTACTTGAGCTGCTGGTTAAACTTGATGCTTATCTCACCCGAGAAACCAAAATCACTTGGTTGCAGACATTGCATGAACATGGGGGGCTGGGAGACAGAAGCATCTGACTTACAGTGCTAATTCTGCAAAGTATTCTGCCTACAACACAGTCAAGCAAGTTCCTCTTGTATGCGGTGACAAGTCCTAAACTCTTACATATATGCTAAACTGTTGCTGTTAAATAGAAATAATTTATCTTCACTAGAAAGCATAATGAATTTGAAAAAGAATGTTGGCTTTTCACTAACACTTCAACTGTACAAAGAAAAGCACACACATCACACAAGGATAAGCAGTGCAGATAACAAAGTAAAAAAAAGTCACAGT
>WEIS01047547.1:0-14757 GCA_013389965.1 Todus mexicanus
GGGCACCACTGACAAGAGTCTTGGTGCCATCCTCCTGACATGTGCCCTTTGAGAAACATCGAGAAGATCTCCAGTTTTTGAGAAAAGGGAGGCTGTCACATCCAGTCCAGGTTTAAGGGAGACTAATCCACCTCTGACTCTGCTGCAGGATCCGGCAATACAGCCACAACCCTTTTCCCCACAACTCTGGGGATGAGAAAGCCCCACAAGTGCACAGTCCCATCATGGAGCCTAAGTGATGGTGGGGTGATGATGAACACCAACCAACTGGGGGCCAAATGCTGCTCCTGGAGGTGCATCCAGCTCCGCAGTGAACTGGTATATAACCAAAACTCAGTAAAGTCACATTCAAGGACTTTGCCATCAAGCACTTGAAAGGGCTCTGAGCACCTAACGCTTTGTCGCGGCAAAGGAAGCGGAGTCAGATGGTGAATCCGCTGCAGGGCAGTCTCCACGTTCCCTCTTAAGAGATTTCCAGAAAATTTGAAAAGTTCAGGAGAGAAAAACGCCATCATGAATACCTGATGCCGCCCTAGCCCAGCACCTCCGGTAATGAACCGCGGCACCCTCAGGAAGATCAATTAATGCCCTGGTTCCTCTTCTTTTCTGGGTCTTTTCTCCGAGCGGACGGGGTTGAGTATGTATATTTATTTATTTGTCGTCATTTCCTACCCAGGGAGGAGCAGGATAATGAACTGCGTGCGTCAGGGAAGATGAATCTGAGATACTAGGGAGCAGTGCAGTAAAGAGATTAAAGTGTTATTATTGTTGGGTTTTTTCCCCCATGGTCCGTTGTGACAGCTCGGCCGTCATCTGTAAAAAATGTCTCAGAGAGAGATAATCATCGGAAACTCAATAAAGCGTCAGGGGAAGCCTCGTCCGCCATCAATCACGGGGTGCCTGGAAATTTTCAGCCCTCTGTCTCCCTTCCTGCCATCCATATAAATGTCTGTAATATATTTTGCGCAGCAGTTGCAGCGCGGACCCTCTCGATTGGGATGTTTTTATGAAAAAATATTTATACACGGAATATGTAAATGGGTGAAAAAAGGAGGAAAAAACAAAGGCAGTTTCTGTCTCTCTCTCCCGCTCTTCTTAAAAAAAATGCAACTGAATTTATTCTTTTTAATAAAACATGTCAACCGAAGAATTAATGCAACTTCTGACTGAGTGGCCTTATCTTTTCCGCACCCCCCCCCAAAAATATATATATAACATTAGGGAGGGATGAATGCAGACAAAAACAATTAACTTTATTGGTTGATATACTTTGTCTTAAATAAAGTCTACGTGTACACATTAAGTATTGGCATTCCATTGCTCATTTTTTAATGTTGTTCCATACATATTGCACTCGCCGCGGTGGCGATGGCATGTACGCGGGTTCTCCCCTCCATCAGGGAGCGGGTCGATCGCACGGGTGGGTTGTAGAGAAGGACAAGAGCTGGGAGCTTTGAAAAATAAAATAACGCCCTGTCAAAACCGGCCCCTCACTGATCCATCTTCTTAACTCAGCCTGCGTTTCGTGAACGGTTCAAATATTGCACCTTCATTAGACTTTATGGACCTTTTAGCTCTTGGTGGGGAGGCAAAAAAGCAAAGACAGACCAATGGAGATAGACCAACTGCAGGTACCTGCACAGGCTGGGGAGTTGGGCAAAGAGGAACCTCATGAAGTTCAATGAGGACAAGTGTAGGGTCCTGCCCCTCGGGAGGAATAACCCCCTGCACCAGCACAGGGGAGGGGTGACCTGCTGGGAAGCAGCTCTGCAGAGCAGGACATGGGAGTGCTGAGGGACAACCTGCCCTTGAGCCAGCAATGAGCCCTCCTGGCCAAGAATGTCACTGGTGTCCTGGGGTCCATGAAGATGAGTGTGGCCAGCAGGTTGAGAGAGGTTCTCCTCCCCCTCTACTCTGCCCTAGGGAGGCCACAGCTGGAGTCCTGGGTCCAGTTCTGGGCTCTCCAGCTCAAGAGAGACAAGGAACTGCTGGAGAGAGTCCAGCAGAGGCTCCAAAGATGCTGAGGGGANTGCTCTGCCAGCCCAGATTCAATGCCAGAGGGTCAGCAAGGTGCTCGGATGGGGAAGACGCTTATGGATTGGGGAAGGAAACAGCTGGGGACATTTTAGCAGAGTCAGGTCCTGCCAGCCCAGGAGCTGTGAGCCTGGGGATCAGAAACATCCTTGAAAGGTGAAGCTGGTTGCTTTGAAGTACAGCTGAGCACCGTGAATCCAGACATTTCCCCTGAGAGTCCATCAAGACCACAAAACTCAGAAAATGTAACCACCATTTACTGCCGAAACAGTCTGGGAATTTTAAATGTGTCTGAATAAACAGCAGGTCTCTGAGCAACTTGATCTAGTGAAAGATGTGACACAGAAAGGAAAAGGGTGATGGGGACAAGTAACTCCTGGGAAGAGTTTGATTGGACACGAGGAAATTTTTTCACACAGAGAACAATCAGCCACTGGCACCATCTCCCCAGGGAAGCGGTGGAGTCCCCAACAATGGACACTTTGAAGACTCAGCTGGACAGGGTGCTGGGCCAACTTTGTCTAAACTGGGCTTTTGCCACGAAAAGTTTGGATAAGACGATCCTTGAGGTCCCTTCTGACCTGGGACACTATGATTCTATGATGTCCTCACTCACTGCAGGGGTGTTGGACTAGGTGACCTTTTAAGGTCTTTCCCACCCAAACCATTCTGTGATTCTAGGACTCTTAAGGTCTTTGTCCAGTCCTTTGAGACCGGAACTTGAGACACGGGCCATGAAAAATCACTGTAAGAAGAAACGATGTTGCAGAAAATGCCCTTGTTTTCATGTAAAGACTTCAAGGGCTCAAACCTGCTCAAAACCCAGCAGCAGCTATTACAACTAGTTCCACCACTCAGCTTTTTTTCAGCTGGAGAAGTCTTTAATCATTTCATATCTGCTTCTAAAATCTGGAGTAAGGTTACTGGTGGATTACACTACCTTGAACCCTTTTCCTTTTCCAGCCCGTGGCTGCATGTGGGTCAAAGGGATGACGCTGCTACCTACGACTCTGTATTATGTTCTGGCTGTACAAAATCAGGTTATGTCCGGGACGCTGAAGGATTGCTTCCCACAAACATCTACACAACGTTTTCTCTCATCTTCAGACGTACACTTGCCCACGTACCATCAGTTACTCTGCATTTTAATGGAAGCTGAAGCAAGCTCTAAAAAACCAAAGTCAAATTTCCATTTCAAAGCCAGGAAACAAAATGTGGCAACCTAAGAAGCAAATGCAGGTATCTGCACACATTCAATATTACCTTCTAAAGAATGGAGGCCTTTTTCCTTGGCAGTCTCATACACGCTGCTGAAATCATCTCCAAGGTTTGGATCTGCATTGGCTGCAAGCAGGATCTTCACCACGCTGTTATAAATTAGAAGAAAAATATGGCAGAGGTAGAATATGAGTAATTAAAGGCCTTCAGAGAGTGAGAAGGGTGTCAGTGCTCAGAAAGCCCTCCTCAAACATTCCCAGCTAGTGAAGGAAAGTGAGACCAACAAACATCATTAGAATCACAGAGTGGTTTCGGTTGGAAAGGACCTTAGAGATCATCTAGTCCAATCCCCCTGCCACAGGCAGGGACACCTCCTGCTAGAGCAGGTTGCTCAGAATCCCATCCAAACTGGCCTTGAAGAATTTCCGGGATGGAGCAATCAATGCAGCTAACCTTAGCGTTTCAAAAATAAATTTCAACTGCATTATTTATAGGGGAGGTCTGGAAGAAATGTGTTTGATTGCGGCATGAAGTTCAGGCAAATCCCTGTCTCTGACAACCAGAAAATTCATATGAGATCACCACTGAAGACAGTGAGACATCTGCAGCCAGCTCAGCCAGGACTTCTAAGAGAGATTTAACCTTGGACTTTGGAGAGAACTTCCCTGTTATTTTATATGATAGCTACAGGGCCCACTGGAGAGGCAGGTCCTTCTAGAGTTGGCCAGCATGGCCACACAGGCAGGACATCCCATGCTACACCTCTCCTATGCACCGGGAGGCTTTCAACCTCCAGACTTGTAAAGATTGAGTCTGTAAGTTCTCCGTCTCCACTTCCGACCCCAAACAATCACCAGGCAAGAATTAGATTTCTCACCACCTCTGAAAGCAGCTTGAAGCCAGTTAATTCTTAATTTTTTTTATTTTTTTCCCCTAGGTTTCAAGCTTCCCATGACAACTAGACAGTAACTCGTTTGTTAGCATTCATCACTGGTGACACGGCTGATGGGCTGACAGCACCGTGCACCGCAGACTGACTGACACGTATCTGCAGGCCGTGGCTTGTCAAGTCACATTTAGAATCTAACTTAAGCTCCTCTCCCATTTACCCCATAAATGCATTAGCGGAATCAAAGGTGGTTATTTTACTCTTTGAATACGGTACAAGAGAGGCTCTTCACTACATACAAAGTTACTGCTAGCAGGCAAGGGGCACAGACATCCTCCCACCATCCTCTGTGTGCACACAGAGGGATTTGCATCTGGTTATAGTTGTTTTAACAACCCCGTTTGCTCTGAAATATTTAGGTTGAGATGCACCAGATCTTATTCACCAAACAACAACTACCAACTCAGCTTTCACTGTTTCAGCGCAGTTGGGAGCATGTTACACTGAAGGACATTGAGGGGCTGAAGCATGTCCAGAGAAGGGCAATGAAGCTGGGGAAGGGTCTAGAGCAGGAGTCTGGTGAGGAGCGGCTGAGGGACCTGGGCTTGTTGAGCCTGGAGAAAAGGAGGCTCAGAGGAGACCTTCTAGCTCTCCACAACTCCCTGAGAGGAGGTTGGAGCCAGGTGGGGTCAGTCTCTTCTCCCAAAGAACAAGCAACAGAACAAGAGGAGATGGCCTCAGGTTGTGCCAGGCGAGGCTTAGGTTGGACATGAGGAACAATTTCTTCCCCACAAGGGTTGTCAAGGCCTGTCCCAGACTGCCCAGGGCAGTGGTGGAGTCCCCATGATCCCTGCAGGGGTTTCAAAGGTGTGGAGATGTGGTGCTGAGGGACATGGTTTAGTGGTGCCCTGGCAGTGCTGAATTAATAGTTGGACTTTGTGATCTTCAAATTCTCTTCCAACCAAAATGATTCTATGATTCTGCGAAGATTTTCTCCAGTGGCTTGAGTTGCACACTCACAATCACATTACATATCTGATGGTTTAGGACTGGCACTGAGGATGGAGATCATCTCAACTACTTTCAGACAACAGCAGTGGGGGACGTGAAGCCCTAAGAAGCTTCCCATCATAGACATGCTCACTGTCTACCACTCAAATCCTTTGAACCAGCCTTAATTTTCTTTCAGTTCATTCAGCAGTTTTGGTGCACAGGTCAATGTTTGAGACCACGCACTATCTTCAGCACAGTTCCAGCAAGATACAACCCCACTGTCTCATCCTCAGTCCTCCCAGAACTGAAAATTTGTTGCCAGGGAAAAGATGCTAATATAAATCTTCCACATTCAGAAATGTCATGTCTACACTGCCCTGCTATGCTGCTCCTGAAGGCCACACCAGCAAGGACACCTTATGCAGGACCGCCATCTCTCCAGCCACATCTGTAGGTCCTTCTGGACCACCTCGGGAACACCAATAAGACACGGGGCAGAAAACCCATCCTAAACCTCCTTCAGCATCTCCAGCAAGGGTTTCTCAGTGTGCCAAGCTCCAGACTCACCTCTATGTCACAACTCCAATCTGCTGCCTCATAAAAAGGTCCTTTACCACTGACCTCACAGCAAATTGGAGAGCAAGAGAGAGGTCTGGCTACAAGTGAAACCATGTGAGCCCAAGCACGTTATCTGCAGCTGTCCACAAAAGCCAAGAATTGCTATAGTCAAAGCCAATCAGCCCAGGCTCTTTCACCTCTGGTCATCAGGTAGGTCATTAGGTAGGAGGCCCGTCAATCCTACTTTTGGTCCCTGACTGAGGCGTGCCATCTGTCTGTATCTCTGAAACAGGACAACTAAAGGTGCCATGGTCAGGCTTTCTATCTGGAAAAGCTCTAGCACAGGTAACTGATCGATGTGAAGATCTGGAAGATCCAGTGATGGATTCCCCTGGAGACATCCTGCACATCATCTACTTGGTGCTACTGTGGTCAGCCTAGTGATCAAGAGAACAGCATCAGAGATCTTGAAGAGGCAGTTCCTGTGGTAAGCAGGAGGTATGGGATGGAGGATGGCAGGGTTTGTATTGCTCTGTTGCCCTATGGGATCTGTGCTGATGACCTCCATGTTCCTAGAGATGAACATCTAGCTACTGAATACAAGCCATCATTATGCTGGGGCCCACAGTGTTAAGAAAGACATAGACCTGTTGGAGTGGGGCCAGAGGAGGCCCCAGCAATGATGGGAGGGCTGGAACTCCTCTGCTGTGAGGCCAGGCTGAGAGAGTTGGGGGTGTTCAGCCTGGAGAAGAGAAGGCTCCAGGGAGCCCTTCTTGTGGCCTTTCAGTGGTTCAAGGGGCCTGTCAGAAAGATGGGGAGAGACTTTTTAGGAGGGGCAGTTGTGACAGGACAAGAGGTGATGGTTTTGAACTGAAAGAGGGAGATTTAGACTAGAGAAAAGGAAGACATTTTTGATGCTGAGGACAGTGGGATCCTGGTCCAGAGAGGTGGTCAATGCCCCACCCGGGAAACATTTCAGGTGAGGTTGCCTGGGGCTTTGAGCAACCTGCTCTAGTTGCAGATGTCCCTGCAATGGGAGGTGAACTAGGTGACTGTGAAAGGCGTCTCCCAACCCCAAACCATTCTATAATTCTATAGTCAAATCACCCTTCTTGGATGCTGTCCTCATGGCTACTATCACCAAAGAGAACCCCCTACTCCAGTTTCAGCTGACAGGCCCTGATATACTTTTAGGTTTGTGCATCTTTCTCATTTTAAAAGCAATGACCCCAAGTCCCAGCGTAGGACTTCAATCCACAGCCTCGCAGCCCAGGGGTGAGCTGTGGGTACCGAATGAGTTGTATGATAACACACCACGACTTGACATTTCCTGGGTAACTCCATCCATCTTCCTCTCATGTTCTTGGTGATCACATAGAAACCAATGTTCTTCCCAGGCACTTCATCAGAGATCACCTTCATCTGCTTTCAGTGACTTTCAGGAAGATCTTTCCTCTTTCACTGCACAGAACTTCAGCGCCTCTCTCTGGGCAGTGACCTTTCACAAGAAGTTTAGCAGAGGGCCACAAAGGTTAGATGAAGGTAGTCCAAGAGTGATAGCGTGAGATGATGATGTCAGAACTGCTTCGATCTATTAATGACCCTCTAAACCATTTCCCCCCAGTGATAAATATTTTCTTATCTTTTAGGACAGCAGGGAGGCTCAAGTTTAATGCGCATGGATAACAGCTCTTTCTGTTAAAATCTGGTGTTAGAACCATAGATTGATCAGGTTGGAAGATACCTTTAAGATCAAAGCCTGGCCCTGTTCTGGGCTGCAATCCAGCTCTGTACACAGGAAGGACTCGCTGGTCTAATAACAATCAGTTGCACATTTGGGCTAACTCTCAAATCATCTTTCAATCTCACCTCCTGCTTTTGGGACCTGCTGTCCCCTCCAGGCACTTCTGCACCAGCCAGACGTTCCTGGAATCACAAGTATTGATTGGACCTATCCAATTTATAGGTAATGGGGCATTCAAGCAAATAAGCCTTTAGGAAAGGTAATGGCACCATCAAAATGCTGCGTTCATCAGCGTAAAGCATCTGAATAGCATAGGAATAAGAAAAGGACTTGCAAAAAAAGGTGACAGTCATAGAATCATTTCGGTTGTAAGAGATCTTTTAAGGCCATCAAGTCCAACCATTACCCCAGCACTGCCAGGGCACCACTAAACCACGTCCCTCAGCACCACATCTCCACACCTTTGAAACCCCTCCAGGGATCATGGGGACCCCACCACTGCCCTGGGCAGCCTGGAACAGGCCTTGACAATCCTTGTGAGGAAGAAATTGTTCCTCATGTCCAACCTAAACCTCTCCTGGGAAAACATGAGGCTTTTTCCTCTTGTCCTGTTGCTTTTTCCATGTGAGAAGAGAATGTCCTTCTTGGAGTGAGGGGCCCAAAATTGAATGCAGGATTCCAGGGGCAGCCTTCTCAGAGCCCAATCCAGGGGGACCAATCCCTGCCCTAGTCCTGCTGGCCACACTAGTGCTGATCCAAGCCATGAAGCATGGTCTAGCAGTGCAGTCCCTGCCTAAACCTCTCAGGTTTCCAACGGAGAAGAGTTTTAATTCCCAATTCCCTACTTCCCAAGTCATAAGGCAGTTGTGGAGCTCCATGAAGGAAGCTCTGGTGAAGGTGCTAAAGAAGGCAAGAGGCATCTTTCTTTTCAGCACTAGCTCAGCTCTTATTTCTAATAAAAAGGTGACTTTTAAATCCCAACATGGTGGGGGTTGGAAGGAACCTCTGGAGACCATCTTGTCCAACCCGCTGCTCCAGCAGGGTCACCCAGAGCAGGCTGACCAGGATCACATTGTCCAGGTGGGTTTGGAATCTCTCCAGAGAACGAGACTCCACAACCTCCCTGTGCAGCGTGGGAGAGCCTCTGGCACCCTCACAGTAAACAAGTTTCTCCTCCTGTTCAGATGGAACCTCCTGGGTTCCAGTTTATGCCCGTTGCCCCTTGTCCTGTTGCTGGGCACCGCTAGATACCCGGAGGGAAAGGGACACCGAAGCAGGCTGAGATGGTCTGGGAAGTCTTCCCTCTATAACTCATCTGTGCTCAACAGCCTCAACAACCTGAGTTTTAATTTGCTGATCAAGTTTTCATTAGATTAGAGACAGAGTCCTATTCATCAGCATGAATATCAATGTAGATTTACCCGGGTGATGACTCAGAGGGCAGCGTTTAACTTAAGTTCTCCAGGCAGTTCAATCGATTGGAAAATGTGCTTTTTTCTGATTTTAATGGCTGGGACAACATATTGTTAAATAAATAAATGCATACATACAATACAGGGGGTGAGGAAATCAATGACAACGTGGCTGAATGTGACTGGGGCTGCATCTGGAAGGATTTTGTGCCTGGACCAAGGTGCTGGCAGCTGGGGTTGATGAACCAGGAAGGTCCAGTGATCCTCATGACCGTGAGTTATCAGCATAATGCAAAAGCCTTGACAGGTTTTGATACATGGCTGCCCTGAGCTCTGGCAGAAGCCACAGGTCCTGTCTGGATACAAAGATCCCTTATGTGGCTATATCTGAATTCTCTGTAAAACTCAGCAGGGGCAGGAGGGCTGAGGGAAAGCTGATGTTTACACTCCAGACTGTTCTCCTTTTTTTTTTTTTTTTCCCCTCAGATGAGGTCTAAATGTGGATGTGTGCCTTTCCAGAGTATCACAGAATCATACAACCATGGAATGGTTTGGGTTCGAAGGGACCTTCCAAGTTCATCTAGTCCAACCTCCCTGCAGGGAGCAGGGACATCTGCAACTAGAGCAGGTTGCTCAGAGACCCAAACAACCTCACCTGGAAAGTTTCCATGGATGGGGCATCGACCACCTCTCCGGGCAACCTGGGCCAGGGTCTCACCATCCTCAGCATCAACAACAACTTCCTTCTCCCTAGTCTAAATCTCTCTCTTTTAGTTTAAAACGATCACCTCTTGTTCTGTCACAACGGGCCTTGCTAAAGAGTCTGTCCCCATCTTTCTGACAGTCTCCTCTGGTCCCGCTCCAACAGGTCCCTGTCTCTCCTGTGCTGAGGACTCCAGAGCTGGACCAGCCCTGCAGGGGGGTCTCCCCAGAGCGGAGCAGAGCGGCAGAATCCCCTCCCTCAACCTGCTGGCCACAAATTTGTTTCCACCTGCCTGCGGCACAGCAAGCAGGGCAGCTGCAACATTCCCACACTCCATGGTGGTTTATTACTGACCCAGATGAAAAGGATTCTCCCTCCAAAGAAAGGGGTAAAAAGGGAATATGGAATCCAAAAAGAAAAAGAGTATCTTGAAAGGTGGTCATCATAGAATCATTTTGGTTGAAGAAACCTTCAAGATCATCAAGCCCAACCATTAAACCAGCATCACCAGGCTACCACTAAACCATGTCCCTAAGTGTTATATTGTTCATAACTGTTTTCTTTGGAGGGCATGACTCAGGTAACTGTGCATCAGAGACATGGCCAAGGTACAGCACAGCTGCCACATCACCAGTAAATAAGAACTAAAAAGAGTTCAACTCTTGCTGCCTGTGTGTGGTGGTAAGAAAATATGGACAGAGGAGGTTTCTGTGGCTTGGAAAGGTGCAGGAACCTGTTAAGCTGCCAATATCCCATTGAACATGACCTGCAGGACATGGGATGTCATTCACCCCTGGGAAGAGAGGTGTTCACATACGTCTCAGATGGGGATGCAGTGGAGAAGCAGTGTGGGGACAGCTGCCACTTGCCCGTCCTCTGGTGGGTGAGGACAATGCCGAGTGGACACTGCCCTTGAAGAACACCCAGAAGGGGAAGAGCTGAAAGACACTGCCCCAGTTTGGAGGATGAAGCCCTCAAAATGGGCTAAAGACTGACTCCTCAGGTCTTTGACAGGCAACGTTATGGGCCATCTGTGCTTCCAAAGGTATCCAGCTATTTCTCCAGCTCTGCTGCAGATAGCTCTGAATGAGTTAGTTGCCTGAAGTGAAAGGAATGAAAAAAGCCCACCCGGAACAGATGTATGTACCTAATATAGGTAACCAGACTGCGCCCGTTAATCGTGACACTGCCTATAGACAGAAAATCACTCCAGATAGGTCACCCTTCACTTTAAGTCTCAGAAGATACCCAGCAGGACATTACTATGCATGATGTACTGTTATTACCGATATAAAACATCTCCACAGCACCCTCAGTACCTTCTAGGTACATGTGGAAGGGGTACAAGTCCCAGCAATCATGGGGAGACTGACTCCTCTGCCTAAGGAGGGTTGGAGGAGGGCAGGCTGCAGGAGGAGGAGGGCTGAGCATTGCCCATTCTGGATCCACCTGAGAGCCTCTCACCCACAGCTCTTTCCATCTAAATAGAAAGACAGAGAAAGAAAAGGAGAATTGTGACAAAGGGAAGAGTCACTTGTAGTTGCTCATTCCCAGCAGAAAGGCGTTGAGAACCAAAGGTGTTGAGAGGACTCAGGGGCTGAAATCTCTGATGAAACAAAAATAGATGTCTGGGAGGTACTGGATGAACAAGCAGGACTCATGTAAAAGCTGGGGAAGGGTCTAGAGCAGGAGTCTGGTGAGGAGCGGCTGAGGGACCTGGGGTTGTTCAGCCTGGATAAAAGGAGGCTCAGGGGAGACATTCTTACTCCCAACAACTCCCTGAAAGGAGGCTGGAGCCAGGTGGGGTCGGTCTTTTCTCCCAAGGAACAAGTGACAGGACAAGAGGAAACAGCCTCAAGTTGCACTAGGGGAGGTTTAGGCTTGACATGAGGAACAACTTCTTCCCCACAAGGGTTGTCAAGGCCTGTCTCAGGCTGCCCAGGAGGGGTTTGGAGAGGTTTCAAGGGTTTCAAAGGCGTGGAGATGTGGTGCTGAGGGACATGGTTTAGTGGTGACTTGGCAGTGCTGGGTTAATGGTTGGACTCGATGATCTTGAAGGCCTTTTCCTACCTATATGATTCTTTGATTCTATGAATGGTTCACCTGTACAGAGCATTAAGGTTGTCCTCTCCTGCTCTAAGAGAAAGTGAAGCAGTCCATACAGAAGAAATCCACCAAGCAGAGACCTTACTGCGACAGAGATCCAACTGCAGCCAGTCCATACTCTTCACCTTTTCTCTCCACCTGTAAAACGTAGGTATTGCTGCTGCTGTGAAGCCATTACTGAGCCTTGCAGAGGCCTGAAGCACTCTCAGAAGGTCATCTGGGTGCTCTTCTCCACCACATGAGCTATACATAGAAGTTTGGATGCCCTAAAATCATGCTCCAGCCCCGCCTTCTGCACCAGACAAGTGCACAGGGGTTGCATCCATACTAAGGAACAGAGTATAGCCAGGCGCCAGTGTTTTGTAACTGCCCAAACTCAGCCCACTGGGGCTTGGAGTTTCCATGCTGCTTGGGGACAGACATTTTAGCAGGGCCTGTTGGGACAGGACACGGGGTGTTGGTTTTAAAGTAAAAGAGGGAGATTCACACTAGAGAGAAGGAAGAAATGTTTTACACTGAAGGTGGTGAGACCCTGGCCCAGGTTGCCCAGAGAGGTGGTCGATGCCCCATCCATGGAAACATTCCAGGTGAGGTTGGCCGGGGCTCTGAGCAACCTGCTCTAGTTGCAGATGTCCCTGCTCCCTGCAGGGCGGTTGGACTAGATGACCTTGAAAGGTCCTTTCCAACCTAAACCATTCTATAATTCTATGACTCTGCCTCTGTTTCCCCTTTCCCACAATCACTCCACCTCATCAGGGGTTGACAAGATGACTCAGTATTTCACTGGTATTTTATTTCTGCTGAAACAATGAAAAGCAGAGGAGCCATTTGCAGGAACGGTCACTATGCTACAAATACAGACCTACTTACCCTGCTCAGCTCCAGCCGCTCTGCTTTTCAATTTACGGGAGCTTTTTTGCTTATTTTAACAAAGGCCACAAACCCACAAAGCTCCCAGGAAGCATTTAATTAAAGCTTAATTGCTCTAAATATGTTAAATGTGCAAAGAGAGCAGGTGCAGCCAAGGGAAAGCAGCCCCTTAGCAGCATTTTTCTCATGGACTATAAATCCTCCCTTTTCAAAGCGATGTCGTTCCCAGAGAATTAAGAAACCACTTTAAAGTCGGGCTTGAAATGCAGAAGTGCAACAGGGCTTTTACACAGACTGAAAATAAACCAGGTCAGGAGCTGCTCCAGATGAAAAATGTGAATGAGCGGTACGGTGTAAAATGTGTGTGGTGTGTGTGTCCCTCAACCCCCCTGCCTGCGTTACTCATCAGGCCTTAAATAAATGCAGAATTACGACACAGAACCACGGACCACAGGAAAAGACAGTTCTTCTTGTTATGCTCAGACTAAAATCAGCGTCAGAATGTTTTGCTTAGACTAAACCTCACCAGCTACGGTAAAGTGACGGTAAATTCCCCCAGTGATGGGAACTGCAGCGGAAAACCTTCCTCTGCTGATGTAAACGTGGTCACAGCTTAGCTGCCCTAAGCCCACCACATAATTACAACCTGTAGTATTCCTCCACCAGAGCAAGGAAGCAAGCTTTCTGTAGTATTCTTCCTCCAGAGTGGAGGAATTTGGACTTGGGCTCCCTCGCACATTAAAAAAAAAAGAACCACAAATGGAGTCCTCAGCACAGGAGAGACAGGGACCTGTTGGAGCGGGGCCAGAGGAGGCCCCAGCAATGCTGGGAGGGCTGGAACCCCTCTGCTGTGAGGCCAGGCTGAGAGAGTTGGGGTTGTTCAGCCTGGAGAAGAGAAGGCTCCGGGGAGATCTTCTTGCAGCCTTCCACTATCTGAAGGGAGCCTCCAAGAATACTGGGGAGGGACTTTTTACAAGGGCTTGTAGTGACATGATGAGGGGTGATGGCTTCAAACTGGAAGAGGGGAAATTTAGATTAGAAATGAGGAAGAAGTTCTTCACTCTGAGGGTGTTCTTCACTCTTGCCCAGAAAAGCTGTGGACGCTCCAACACCGAATGTGTTCGTGCTCAGGTTGGATGGGGCTTTGAGCAACCTGGTCTAGTGGGAGGTGTTCCTGCCCACGGCAGGGAGGTTGGAGTGAGATGAACTTTAAGGTCCCTTCCAACGCAAACCATTCTGTGATTTTATAATTCTATTTTCAAGGCCAGAGAGAGCCTCATTTACATGGAAAGAGAGATCTGGAGTACAAGGGACACCAGAACAAAGAAATAACTCCTCTGAGGCGCTGAGCAGAGTGGATCCCAGGCATTCCAGCAGCCTGGTGCATCTCTGCTAGAACACAAACCCTCCCCTTGGGCTGAGAGGTTCCGAAGTGAAGGTGTGATCAAGCATCTGCCTTTCTAAACAGGCTGGAAGATGCAATCCGGGACTATGAACACTCCTGGCTTGCAGAAGAGTGATCCTCTGGAGCACAGGTGAGAGGAAGGAAACTCCTGCCTGGACCTGGAGCTGCTGGAAGTGCCCGAAGTCCCAGTTCACAGGATGCTATCTAAATTCAACTGGACAGCGAGCCTTTGGGAGTCCATGAGAAAGGCTCTACTTCAGTGTGACACTCTGACACTGCTCCTTTCCCACCAAGCTTCTATATTCTGTATTTCTGCAATTTTCTAACATCTCACTATATACCATTATGAAGAACTTTCAACTCATTAGCTGCTCCTCACTCAAAAAGACCATCCTTCCTCTTCATCATTCCTTTCCTAACAGGTCTCACAAGTCTTGTGAGGAGCGGCTGAGGGACCTGGGGTTGTTGAGCCTGGAGAAAAGGAGGCTCAGGGGAGACCTTCTGGCTCTCAACAACTCCCTGAAAGGAGGTTGGAGCCAGGTGGGGTCGGTCTCTTCTCCCAGGAAACAAGCGACAGGAGAAGAAGAAACAGCCTCATGTTTTGCGAGGAGAGGTTTAGGTTGGATATGAGGAATAATTTCTTGCCCTCCAGGGTTGCCAGGGCCCATGATCCCCGGAGGGGTTTCAAAGCCGTGGAGATGTGGTGCTGTGGTGCCCTGGCAGTGCTGGGTTAATGGATGGATGTGATGATCTCTTCTAACCAAAATGATTTGATGATTCTATGATTGTATAGTTCTGTGACTCTGTGCATCCATCTCCCTTTGG
>WEIS01047551.1:326-18695 GCA_013389965.1 Todus mexicanus
CTACCAAGTCACCGATCCCATCTTAACTTAACATGATACCGCAACTAAAAAAAAACCCAACCTTCCAGCCTTTCGCTTTCTTCGAAAGCCAACGGACTTTTCAGAGACTTGGATCAAATTATAACACATAACCGAGGTTTTTTTTGGTTCTTCTTCTTCGATTGACTCCTTAATTACACACCCCTAATTAGGGCTGTTAGTACCCTCGCTTTCGCAGCAGCTGTTAAGGGCACTCGTGCTGTGGCGTGTGAACGAGCCTGTACGGAGAGCTCACGTCTGTTCGTAACCGATGCACAACGTTTCACTTGGTAGATGTACCGGAGGAAGTCTCACCGTGTGTCTGTACGTAGAGAGCATCATCGCGCGTGCTCCGTGTGTCCCACCGTTCTGTTCTGGTCGCGTCACGACGATTAAAGTTCGCTTTCGGTTCCTACGAGCTTGGCTGCACAGGAAGCGGTTATTGAGTAACAAGGGAGAGCTTCTCCTCAGGGCTCTGGAGAGGCACCGACTGGAAGGCAGGAGGTTGCAGCTGAGCAGGAGGAGCAACTTGTTTGGGGGGAGGGTGTTGGAGCCTGGCCCAGGCTGCCCAGAGAGGTTGTGGAGTCTCCTTGTGTGCAGAGATTCCAAGCGCGCCTGGACACTGCGATGCTGGGCCCCCTGCTCGGGGGGACCCTGCTGGAGCAGGGGGGTGGCACCAGAGCAGCTCCAGAGGGCCCTGCCAACCCCACCCTGCTGGGATTCTGCTCCAACATTCTTGGTTTTCTTCTGCCCTTCAGAAATGGTGTTTTAGTGGTGAGTCGTGTTTGGAAACGCCCCTGGGGGCAGCAGGAGCCCCATGAGAACCAGGGCCCCCATCAGAACCAGAGCCCAACACAGCTCCCCGCACTCACCCACTCACTGCCCACGAACCCTCCTTGGTACAGAGAACTCGAGCTACTGGTTTTCACCTCCCTCAATCAGAGCATCTCCTCTGTTCTAAGAACCTTTTATCTGAACCTTTTATCCAGTGTTGGCCTCTTCTCCCAAGTAACTTATCACAGGACAAAAGGAAATGGCCACAAGCTGCAGCAGGGTAGGTTTAGGTTGGAGCTGAGGAACAATTTCTCTGCTGAAAGAGAAGTTAAACATCAGAAGGGGCTGCCCAGGGAGGGGGTGGAGTCCCCAGCCCTGGAGGTGCTCAAACAACAAGCAGCGGAGGCCCTTCAGGGCATGGTCTGGTGGCCATGGAGGTGGTGGGTGGAAGGTTGGACTTGATCTTCAAGGGCTTTTCCAACCCTACTGATTCTCTGATTCCGTGACATTCTAAGAGGCAAAAAACACCAGTGGGGCAACCCTTCATTCATTAAACAAAATGATTTTTTTATTGAATTAAGAGGATTTACAAGAAATGCGTCGGGGTGGGTGGTTGTGGTTTTTTTGTCTGCAACAATGTTTATTGCACTAAAAAGAATCCATAAATAACAGGTCAGGACAATCAATGAACCAAATGAAATTAGCGGAGAGGGAAACCGTACAATTAGAAAAAAAAAAACAATCGTCCCCAAAGTAAGGAAGGTTTTAAAGAGGAGACAAAACAAAAAAGCTGGTTTGAGAACAAAAAGAAGTGATTGTTGTGACGTCCCTGATTTTTGCGGGCGGTGCGGCGCAGCTGGTGGGACAGCGCCGCCACCTCCCCGCGCCACCGGGGCACGGCTGATGAAATGAAGCTCAGCCGGGATTCAAAACAACCCCGGGAGAAGTTTCCTTAAGAGATCTTGGTCTTTAAAAAGGTAGAAATCTTTCCCCTCTGACTAATTTCTGTCCAAACGAGTAGTAAATCGAAAGTAGGAAATGCGGTAAAGTCAAAAAAAAAAATACAAATAAGGCAACTCGGGCTTGGGTTTGGTGAAGCGCTTGGGTTGGGCTGATGAAATCCGCCTCTGGTGTTACTGGAAAGGAGCAGCGTCGCTGTTCTGTACATTAAAGCTGTAAACAAAGAGCAGAGCTCGAAATCCCGAGGGGAAAGACACGGAAATCATCGGCTGGATTTTAACAACGTTTCGAATCCGGGATATTTCCTCAAAGTTGCATCTCTTGCCCTTAAAAAAAAAAAAACCCCAAAACCCAGTCGGCTTCTGAATAAATGCAGCCGACCGCTAAGGGGAAAAAAAGAAAGAGAGCAGAACGGCGGCTCGGCTTAAGCGCCGCGCTGGCTTCCAGAGTAATAAACTAGTTCTGGTATGGAAAAAAGGTTAACAAACGTTTCTCGTTTTTTTTATAAACAATACAGAACATGTAGAAAAATATTCAAGAGGATAATAACAAAGGTGCAACGTCAACAAAAATAAGCTGCCTTTTCAACGAAAAGCATTTTTTGTGTGTGTGTGTGTGTCGGTTTTTGCGGTGGTTTGTTTGTTTTTTTTCTTTCTCGTAGGTTTTTGAAGTGTTTGAAAAACCTTTTAAAGCTCTTGAGTGTGTCCTCAATTAAAGTCTGTTGAAAAAGAGAGGTGGTAGCTTAAAAATTCTTGCCGTGCTGCTGGGCGTACCACTGCTGGCGCTGCTTGCGGTGCTCCAGCTCGGTGAGGAGGGCCTGCCGGTACGCCTCGTACAGCTTCACGATCCGTTCCAGTTCCTTCATGAACAGCAGCTTCAGCATCCCCTGGTAGGTGTCCAGGTCGGCCAGTTGGAACAGCTCCCACTTCAGGATGTGATCGTATCTGTCGCGAGAGAGAAAAGAGGATTAGGGACGCGGCGCGGCACAGGAACGCCCGGACCTTTATGGGGTGGTTGTCTGAAGAACCGGCCGCACAGTTGTGCAGAGTCACTGAATCAGAGAATTGTTTGGGTTGGGAGAGACCTTTCAGATCAAGTCCACCCATTCCCCCAGCCCTGCCAGGGCACCACTGCCCCGTGTCCCTCAGCACCACATCTCCACGGCTTGGAAACCCCTCCAGGGATCAGGGGGACTCCACCCCTGCCCTGGGCAGCCTGGGACACGCCTGGGCAACCCTTGACACTGGGCAAGAAATTGTTCCTCAGCTCCAACCTCAACCTCCCCTGGTTGGGGCAACTTGAGGCCGGTTCCTCTTGTCCTGCCGCTTGTTCCTTGGCAGCAGAGCCCGACCCCCCCTGGCTCCAAGCTCCTGAATGAACTGCAGGGAGTTGTGCAGAGCCAGAAGGTCTCCCCTGAGCCTCCTTTGCTCCAGGCTCAACACCCCCAGGTCCCTCAGCCGCTCCTCCCCAGCCTCCTGCTCTAGCCCCTTGCCCAGCTCCGTTGCCCTTCTCTGGCCACGCTCCAGCCCCTCCAGGTCCTGCTGGGAGGGAGGGGCCCAAAGCTGAGCCCAGGATTCCAGGGGCGGCCTTCCCGGTGCCCAGTACCAACTGGATTTAACTCCATTCCCACACTCTCTGGGCCCAGCCAATGTTCTACCCAGCAAAGATGGACCATGATCAGATTCTAGCGATCTACATGAGCACATTTCACGTGCAGAAATCAGGTCATTAACACCAAAGCCAGGGAGCGTGTCTCACAGCGAGGCAGAGGAGCATCCCTCACAGTTGAACTGGTTGGAAGCACCAAACCAGTGACTCCATCCAACAAGCCTTGAAGATTTAGTCGTAGGACATCTTTCAAAATTAAAGTAACAGAGAAATAAATGAATTATTTCAGCAGCTTCCCCGAAAGCTCCCCCACCGAAGGCAGAACACCACAAGGCTTCCCTCACAACACACTCGTGTCCACCCTTAAGGAGCACTCCCAGGCACTATCTCCGCCTTGGGTAATTAGCAGCAATAATCACCTACGTCCTCAAGACTCAAATTGGGGGGCAGGACCCCCTCAGGGCCACAAAAGGGGGGCACGAGCATCAGTGAGGGCTGAGGGAGGAGGGAAATCCCATCAGGGCACAATTAACAGCTGCAATACTCGCAGCAGCATGAGATGTCCTAGCGGGGGGTGCCGGGGGAGCCAGGTGAGCACCAACAGCTACAAAACTCGGGGGTTCTTCCTCCCCACAGTGGAAAGAACGAGCTGCTGTGGACCTGGGGAGGTCCCTGGAGACACGTGCCAAGAGCCTGAGACGTGCCGTGCCACCTCCAACTCCTCCTTCAGCAATATCTGACCTTGCTCCCCGCGCGAGATGGAAACAAGCTCAGCTGCAAACTCCACCAATTATTCTTCTATTTCTTCCCACTTCCCACCAGCAAGGAGGAGATTGTTGGTTGAGCAGGGGAAAACCAGAGCAGCCTGGGTCATCCAAGCGCCAGCCACGCTGCCAAGGCTCTCTGCCTGACCAGGGAAATCGCTCTGGAGATCATCCAGGTCTGCAGGGGAACCAGCGAGCTGGAGGTTCCTTCAGTCACAACATTAGTCAGGGACTTGCTTTCATGCCACAAATTCTTCAAAGCTCGTGCTGAAAATCTTTTGTAGAATTGTTTGGGTTGGAGAGACTTTTTAAAATCATCGAGTCCACCCGTTCCCCAGCACTGCACCACTGCCCCGTGTCCCTCAGCACCACATCTCCACGGCTTGGAAACCCCTCCAGGGATCAGGGGGACTCCACCCCTGCCCTGGGCAGCCTGGGACACGCCTGGGCAACCCTTGACACTGGGCAAGAAATTGTTCCTCAGCTCCAACCTAAACCTCCCCTGGCTGGGGCAACTTGAGGCCGGTTCCTCTTGTCCTGGCGCTTGTTCCTTGGCAGCAGAGCCCGACCCCCCCTGGCTCCAAGCTCCTGAATGAACTTCAGGGAGTTGTGCAGAGCCAGGTGGTCTCCCAGATATTAAGCAGGAGACACGGGCATTGGGGATGGTCCTCAAGGAGTGGGTAATTGAGATGATTCAGGAAAACCCCAAGACCCTGGGCCAACAGCAAGACAACTGTTTCCATGAGCAGCTTAAGAGTACGTTAAGTTTGGGCTCTGAAGCTCACGTGGCCAAACGATGAGGATCTGGCCAGCACATGTGAGGTGTTAACAGCCCACAGCCCCGACCTACCCGCACACGCCGAACTAAAGTAGCAGGATAACTTCAGAGAGCTAGAGAGATACCAGAGCTTAAAATAAATGAGGTGTTGTCTTCGATAGTCCCCTTCCACCTCAGCGTGATGACTGGAGCAGTCTTGGCAGGGTGACAGGAGATCATGGCCATGAGGAGACCTGCCTGGTTCAGGGACAGACACACCGCCCAAGGCTCAGAGGGAACAGTCACCAGGATGTCTGGTAGCCTCAGTCTACTCCACATTGGAGAGACGTGTGAGAGTAGTGTAGGAATAGCACCTAAAAATGAGCAGGGAGGCTACTGCTGCTCCTGGAACAGGGACCTGAGCAGCACAGAGTGTCCTGGCGTGGGCCCAGCCAGCTCCAGAACGTGACAAGCCACAGAATTTCTTAAGGAAAGTGGTTGTAAATCTNACTCAGCACTGCTCTTGCCTGCAGCAGCTCACTAGGCAGAACATGCAGCCAGCAGATCCTGTCTCCAGCCCCTCTCCCAGCAGATCACAAGTATTTTATATAAAATAGGACACTTTCAACACAAGAGACGCTGTCCTGCCCCGAACATCTACAGCCTATTGGTTAGGGCTGGAAGAAAAAAGTCCAGGGTTGAAATCCCTGCTCCAAAAGAGGCGGGAGAAGAATCTAAACCACAACCTCTCACACCAGGAAGGGATTTTCGGTCTCCTCCCCTTCACGGTGCCAAGCGTGCAGTCTGGCACGCTGTGGGAACACCTACCACACTTGGATGGTGGAGAAACTTTCCACTTGAGCATCTAAGCCAAGTGTTAAACACAAGCCACGAGTCTTGGTTCCATGGTGCCGATATTCTGATACCTGCGGCAAGATTCTGATAGTTTGAAAGCACTTATACTCTCAAAACAAACCTTGCCAGATGCCAGGAGAGAAGCATCTCACATCATCTAAACTCTCCATCGGACTTTTCCCATGGCCACAGTTCTCATCCTCTCGAGAAACTTGCTGAAACAAAAGCTACCTTTTTTTTCTTTTTTTACCCATTTACTGCCATTTTTACCCCAGAACAGAGGAGGATATTGGCAGGGTTCTCACCCTCAGCTTTGGGACAACACTACTGAAGAACTCCGAAGCATTACTAGGTGTTTTTCTTGAAGCTGGTTGCTTTGGCAACGGAGAAGAGGCTCGTTATTAAAATTACACTGAAAATATCTAAGGGATCTTGATTTTAATAACTGCAAAAGAGAAGTACCAACAGGACTCCATACGACACGGGCTGAAATATTTAAAACTACATTGTCTAGAGCTAAAAAAAGAAAGGCAGCTGCAGCCAAAACCTGTAAAGTATTTCTAGGAAACAAGTCCTCCCGTAGGTTACAGGAACTTGGTGTGTCCCTGGTGTGTAGTATATGGGGGGATTATAGGCCAGTTTCAATCTTTCTGGGCTGCCGGCAGGCCCAGGAGCCACAAGAAGTAATAGAACCCATTCAAATTTCAGTTATTAGAAAAGCAGCTAAAAAAATAAAGATTATTTTCAGTGGAAGTCACTGAATATCATACACAGTCTGAATTTGCAGCTACAGACTGACCTGCTCATTGCCCGGAAACTCAGCTCCTCCGTATTCTCCTTACGAAATAGTGCCAGATTTTATAATTATTAAAACATATCTGGATTTTTTTTACTGCTTTTTTGTTTAGCGTTACTCTTCTGCGGAGCTCTACCCATTAGAAAAATGTGGTTCGTTTCACGATGCCGGCTCCGATCTTTTCTCAGAGGAGACTCCCTGCTCCTCTAGAACTCTTTCTCGGGGGAAAAAAAGGACTTTTTAACTACCAGTTACTTTTCGAAGTTCTTGGATAGAAATACAGATTTCAGTCCACATTCGGAATTCGTAAGCGTGAAGGAAAATTTGCGTGTCTTTTTTGACAGGGAACCAGATAAACATCAACACCCTAAAAATATTTCACATATTTTGCAAGCACGTGGCAGCGCTCTCGCAAACACCCCGAGAGCAAATCACACCTCGAGCCTCTCCTGTATCGCTCTGCGAGTCACGTCAACTGCAAGAAGCCCTTTGAAGATTTTTAAGTCATGCCTGAACCAAAGCAAACAGGCGACGAACATCTGGCACAACCTCCTCCCCCTCTGTCAGCCACAGCTCTTACGCAGTTAAGAAATCGAAGTTCGACTTTTTTCAGTCGGGGAAATTAATTTGTTTTCCTTCTAAGCTCTGCGTGGCTAGTGTGAAAAAACCAAAATCAGCTCACTTGACAGGAGCCCTGGCGTAGACCTGCAGCCAGTCGGGGATCTCGGCAGTGTGGTAGGGGTTGGCGGGGACGAGGAGAGGCTGGCTTCGCTCGGCTTGCTGAGGCTGGTAAGTCACGGGGGGAGGCTGGTCGTAACGGGGAACGCTGTGCCAAGACAGACAGACAGACAAGGCCTGTAACCTCCAAGCAGTAACTCAGACATACTGGTATCATTAAATTGTTAACGCTAATACGCGCGCAAAGGCCGATGATGCAACCACACGTGGAGTGTTTCCTCAGCAGGTCCGAACTGGGAGCAATACCTGATGCCTGTAAGCGCTGTTGCTCTGTCAGCACACGGCAAAACCCACCTTGGACCTGCTCGCTCAGCGCCTGTTACCTGCACACTGAGGCACAACCAAAAATCGTATCTGATTTTTAAAATATGAAAGAGGCAAACGTTGATTCAGCTGAATAACCCAGCATTTAATAAGTCAGAGCAAATGCATTCCGCAAGAAGCATTTAAAAACTCTCTCTTTCCTGGGTAACAGCAAAATAGATCAAGCAGCAGAAATTCAGTTAGATCTGGCGAATACAAACTTCCTTCTGCCTTTACATTATGAGTATTATTTTACTGTTAAATTGTATTATTCTCATCCTAGGCGAGACTTAGTTCACGTTTCAGATGGTAGGCACTATTCGTTCAGCCAGTCTCCTGGAACATCAGATGGAGTTTCTTCTCAGCCTACAATTCAGTTCTGCTCTCGACAACTCTGCTGGTTTGCTGAGAGTCGCAGAGAATTGCTGCTTTGTTTTAGGGAGTTAGGAACGACCTCTTCTTTCTATACGTAAGACAGCGACGGATGAAACAAAACCCTAAAAGTTACAACTGCTTCTACAAACCTTAGTCCAGAACCACTAAAGCTTCCTCCTAAAACTAAGGAGGTTTTGGCACGCTGTACGAGACAAAACCAGTTCCACTTTCTTAACTGGATTAAGAAAAAAAGAGGAGAGAAGCGAAGGTGGATGTCTTACCTGGGAGCGCAAGGATGTTTATACTGAGCTCTTTTATTGATGTGATCTACATAATAGACTCCAAACTCTGCCGACTCAACTCTCTCCCAGCCTGGGGGCAGTCCCTCACGCTCCAGCGGATGGCTCCAGTGAGTTGTATTCGTGTTATGATCTATATAGTATTTCCTTCCTCTAATAGTCCAGTCCACTGACCAGCCAGGAGGAAGAGGTAAATCTTCAGAACTATGATTTGTTAAGTTTCCTAGAGATGTAGCAGCAACTCTACCGATGCCTGAAAAAAAAACAACACCAAAGGAAAGCAATGTTTAACTAAACTGGTAACACCCAAACCCCAACGTCATGTACGAAATCACCTTCCCCCCGCCACATGAGACACTCTATGAACTCTGAATACCAGGGTGTTTATGGCATATGAGCTTGTGGGTTAGTAAAAAAGCATGATTGAGTAAAAGAAAGTATTGATTCCCTTTTAATTCTCACTTGTTCTGCTCTCCTCCAACTCCAGGCTCACAAGACAGCTTCATTCAGTTTAAGCACCCGTGCTTTTTCAATTAAAGACGTATCTTGGCATATGTAGAAGGGAGGAAGCAGTTCCTACTGTCTCAATTTTAATTTTTAATTTGCCGAGCAAATTAATTTCAATTTTTTAATTAGCCGAGCAAAGAAGGCAGATAGAAGATGACAGATCTCCAAGCTTCACGTAACTGAGTTTCAGTCAATATGCTATCGCAGCAGCAGCGAAGCTATTTATCTGTATAAAAAAAAAACCAACCCACTGCTGTTTCTTTCTCTAGTTACAGTCAGAAATTACAGCTACCTAAAAATAAAAGGCTTTTCAGATTAAGAACGGTACCAGGAGCAGGTAAAGCAAGAGAGGAGGGACAGGGAGGTCAGAGCTACCCTGCACTGGCTGTTGCTGCTGAAGTTGTGCAATCACAGCCAAGGAGCGTCAGCAGCAGCAAGAGGAAACAGGAAAGCTGGATCCACACAGGATCCTGCACAAGCCCTTGGCTGAACACGGTCATCCTGCGCACACCGAGGTTGATGTGGCCGTGTCGTCTCTGCTGAAACAACCCACGCTCGTTAAGCTGGCTCGTTTCTGGAGGGACATTCAGGACTTGTGAATGCAATCCAGACGAGATTTAGACACCAAAATCCCCTCAGCTCTTCTCTGCAACCCCCTCCCTCCCTCCCACAGATCCTGGAAGGAAGTTTTGTTGGCTGGACATCTGCTTCTCCACATCTTGCTCTTCTCTAAAACAGCACCTAAGCTTCGTAACGTTGAAGAGGAATGTGAAAAAAACGAGTAATTTCCAGCTTTTGGGGCTGCACTTGGAGAAGGGCTTCTCCAGAGAGAGAGCTAAAGCCTAGGTCAGGTGTGCTGGCGGGAGGAGAGCTGACAGGGATCACAGCTGATTAAGTTGCCACCTCCAGAAACACGGCATGTTTAGGATTTAGTGCTAAGTAGATGATTTGACTGTTCACTAGCGTTTTTAAACATGTGATTTGTTGTAACGTACACACCGTGTAAAAACACAGAATCGTAGAATTGGTTCGGGGGGAAAAAGACCTTCAAGATAAAAAAAGTAGCGTCTTAGATGCTGCGAGATGTACTGAAGAATCACCATTCCAATTTTACCCCTTTCTCCCCTCTATATACTATGGATATCTAGGGAGCTAACTGAAATAAAAGCACAGTAATACAGAAAATGGGAAAACCCCACCCCAAAACCCCACCCACAAACCCCAAGTGACATAATGACAAATTGTGCAGGTCTCTTCCCATTCCTTGGAAGTCTACTGCTACTGGATGGGCTGGCCCAAATTCAACGCTTGTTTTAAAATCCTCACAGGTAGTTACCTTCAGTTACCCACAGTTCTGCAGTTAAACAATCTCTGGCTTTAAAAGAAATTCCGATTATTTTTTCATCCCAGAAGCAAAGGCATCTATTCAATCCCAGCGTCCATCAGCGCTTGTGTGTTACTACTTCCCCTAGCCAGAAGAAGGGGTATGAGACCCACCTTCTTACAAGTCAGAAATAAACTTAGAACATAAATTAAAAAAAACAAAACCCAAAAGGTAATGAACTTCCTGCTCTTTAAAACATTTGTGCTCATCTACACATCTTTTTCTAGCCTTCTCATGTCCTGAACTGTTTGGCCTGAAAGTATTTTGTCTTGTTCCAGCGCTCACCTATTTGTGAGCTCTCCGAAGGGAAGCGGAGGGCCGGCTTCGTGTCCCAGCTCCCATCTCTCAAGAGGATTTAGTAACCTAGACCTTTACTTCCAGTGAAAAGAAACATCCTGGAGGCTTCCTGACCTTGAGCAGTACTGGGGCAGGGAAACTATTTCAGATCCTAGCTACAGTTATGTCACTGTGTTTGTTTTCATTCCGATGGCAAAACATAAACATTTGAAGCTTCTTGGACATGCTGCACTTTGGAGAAACAAATTGAGTGTTTTCTCCAGTTAACTCTGTTGTAATTTCATGTGTGTAGCAACAGCGACTGGTAAATCACCACTACCAGGAGATCTGAGCGCACAAACCTGACCGGGGGGGGAAAGAACTTCCATGTTTTTCTGTTTGCTGTTAAAACCAGCACATGGCTGTATTTTTCTTACAGTTCCTCCTACTTAGATTCTAGCACGATTCCAGCAAACACGGAGATTTATTCCTTGGGGTTAAGGTTAGTACCTTCTAACATTTGGAAGTTGATATTAAAAGCTGCACATCCTCTGTACCCTAAGTTCTCCTGACACGACGCCTGTATTGCTTCACGCAAGAGCCTCAGAAGGTTGGGAGGTGGCCTCAGGTGGCAAGGAAACCCGAAAATTGAGATAAAACAGGGAAATTACCTCAAAAGTGGCTAAAGAGCAGCGCCGCACCCCAGGGAAAGGCCACACGGGCAGCTCTGCGTTTGCAGAAGCATTCCATTCCACATACACGGGTTCTCCCAATGCCAGCTTATTTATTCTGCACTTCCAAGGTGCAAAGACAAAACCAACACCCGACCACAAATACCTCACACCTTCCTTTTGCCGTCTTGAGTTCGTATCTGAAGAAGCAGAGCCACAGAGTTTGACAACCATCAACCCCCTTGGCAATTAGTACAACCTAGACATTTGTTTCAGTAACCAGAGCTGAAAATTAATTGTATATTGGTTTTGCCGTGTAAAACTGAGCTTCCTTCATGGGATAGCGGATATACACGGAGGAGAAATAGCTCCTGGTATGATTTGGAATGGTAAGAGAAGGTGAAAATTGACTTTCTTATCTATAAACCTAAAAGGATCAATAACAAGACTGAACACTTGGAAGAGTAAATTTCATAGGTGATCTTTTCTGAAGCATAAACCAAAGAAGCAAGTCACAACACAGCCTAAAATCAACGCTACCTCTTCTGTGTCCTCTCACCAAAGCACAATACTCTTCTGGTTTAAATTTCAGGTAAGGTTTTAGCCCTAAAGCATTTTCAGAGCAGCCCAAAGCTTCCCATTAGATTTTACTGCACACACCAAGGATATTCCAGGAATCGTGAGCTGGCACCAGAGTCACACAGCACGATGCAAACTACAGAAAGAAAACCCCAAACTGACAACTTGAACCATTCTGATCTCCAGAGAAGCCTGTGAAACCAACCATGCTGGAGTTCTGTGAGTGGCACTACGTCATAAATGAATTTCAATGTATGCAATTTATTTTTTGGGCTGCCTCTTTAGAACTTGTCCAGCCTCGTTTGTTAATGGTTTCATTACAGTGTATATTTGGGGCATTTTTTGTTTCAGCTGCTGCTCTTAAGGAACGTCAATACTGGACACTATTTGCGGATTTGTCTTTCCCTTCACTTGTAAAATAAAGTATCTTCAATTTAAGGTCTGGAATTAATTGTCAGCCAGGCCGAGAGGCGTCGTAAGCTGTTAGAAAGCAAAACAAAATCCTGCTTAACACTGTTTGCTTGCTTAGCAGCATCGCTGTGTTTGTTCCACTTATTGCTGGGATAAACAAGATTTAAAACCTTCTGAGTTTCAAGCAAGGCCAGGCCCTATGTTCCGGCTTATTCTCAACACCTTCAACAACAAGGCGTCCTAATTCCAGAGGCCAAACTTTGACTTTGAGCAGCATGTTCCAGTGCCTTGTATCGGTGCAGCGCTCCTTCGCTGAATATTCTTCTCTTAACAACATCTCTTAAGCTAGTAATGTCACAAATGTGAAAAATACGTAGTGTTTTCTCCAGCCAAGGAAGTTCTGTTTGTCTTGTTCCATCAATATGGAACGATAAAAATTAAGTGATATGTGTTAAGTGGGGTTTTTTTAAGGGGTTTCATTGTTAAGACTCTGCCTGGGAAGAAGTCCAAGCTCTTCAGAGGAAAGGTTTCCAAGTCAGTGAAGGACAATTCTTCAGTCTGCTTGGTAGAACGCACAGGAGAAAAATCCTGTCACCTGAGCAGTGATGAAGGCAAAAGAAACAAAACACCGCTTTGTTTACCAGATACACTGCTGATGTCCACCGAGAAGTTTCAGAGCCTATGAACTCCCCATAACTACCTTCAACCAAATTCTGAAGTGTTGAAGAAGTTGTCTCGCCAAAAAGGCCTTCGTATTTGTCTTTAATTAGGTCAATTGTCTTGAGAGCCTTTTTTCAGGATGCCAAAATCCTCTCCCTTCCCTTCATCGAGCCAGGATGAAGAACAGGAAGAGAAGATGAACAAGCTGTTTAAATTTTAAGGGAGTTAAGTAACAAAAAAATAGCAAAAAATTCCCAAGAACTATTGTGTTTAGGCAGCTCTGCAGGTTCTAGGCCTTCTTAATCCATTGCAAAGCATGGGAAGGTGCTTCCTGAACACAAGCACCTCGCTCGTCAGAGGGAACGGGGCGTTCCAAGCCGGCTTCAACTCACAAATAGGAAATGACAGGAAGCACTTTGGAAGCTAAGTATGCTGCAGAGAAAATATTGCCAAATCAGCACAAAGGAAGAAAAGGGCAGGAATTGCCACTTGTTTCAAACTGAGTGAAGCGTACACACCGAGAAAGCAAAGCCCTGCAACTTCAGCTCTAAATGGGGTTCACGTCCTAATTCGCATTGCTTGGTTTTGCTCTTACATGAAACATGAATCCCGGTTTGCAATTTTTAAGGGGCGCGTTTTAACACAAGATTTAATCGACTTCCACTAAATTGCAGTGGATTCTCTGTGCAAAGGATTAATCATTTTTCTCCTCAGACATCCCAGGCAACCGCTTACACGAAGTCCCTTTATACTGTGGTTTTACTCTCAGCAATTTTCAAAGACATGTAAGAATTATTTAGCTTACCGCTCAACCAGGTACAAATAACTCTGAGGTCTTGGTTACAAGTTAGTTCCAATCTATACTGTAGGTATAACTTCAACCACAGACCTCCCCAAACCTTTAACCTAGAAGAGAGGAAAGAGATGTCGAGGAAAGACAGGCAAAGTCTCTTAGAATTAAGCTTGAAATGGACACTGAAAATAAAGAAATCGTAAAGAAACGCCGCAGAGGCAGCTAAACATGCAAAACTAGGAAATAGCTCAACTGAAGGCATGTTTTAAGGAAAATCTAGATGGGTAATGGAAAACAAATGTAATGAAAATAAGAAAAGGAGGACATGGTAGAATTTGAGAGAGAAAACATGACTTGAAGGAGAAACGTCTATGAAAGAACATTATCAACACTGTCAACACTGACTGTTGAAAAACCGTGGGAGTTTCTTAAACACTTTCAGAATACTTTTGAGTTTGAAGGTGTTTTCAACCTACCCCCAAATCATAAAGAGGAGAATCTTCATTTTGAATGGAAGCCGAAATTCACAGGCACCTCTTAACTTCCAGACTGCTGCTTGTCAAAAGCCATCTCAGTTGTAACCAACGCTGAAGAAAACATCACTGGCCGAGTATAACTCATGCTCATCGAGCAAGGTTTTTGTAGCCACCAATCCAAACCACAACAGAACTGACTGAGGTGACCCTCTGAGGGAGGGTGGGAGAGAAGGAGAAGGGCAGAAGGCAGCATTTACAGATTTGAGCTAACCATCAGCCTTATGTGTTGAAACTGTAGGCATTGGGCAATTTTGACATCAGTTATCCTGATGATCAGTTAGGATAAGGTGAAACACTTAAAAACAACAATGGAGACGGTCTCAGGAAAAAGGAGCTCAGGCAAAGACAACGAAAGTAAAAGTTCTGCCTCAGCATTCTGAAAATGCAGGGGAAAGGGAACTAGGAATTACAGAAAGCTCAAGGAAAACACTGAAGGTTTGAAGACAACGGATGGTTCAAATAAAAAGAAGCTTAATGGTGAGATGAAAGAAGTGAAGAAATCCAAGGTTTGCTTCTTTTGGGCCCCGTAATTCTTTTACTGAGGAAAAAGTAACAGCGATTCTTGAAAAGACGTACGAAAGTTAAGGACATAGGTCAATATTCTTACTGCAGGGAAACAGAAAGAGGGGTTTAAGAGTTCATATTCCATGCTGAGATCAAAGGAAAAAAACATAGAGGAAAAGGTTCAGGCTTTGGCAGACCAAAGGCTCACCTTATTTTGTCTCTCCCTACAAGACGCATGAGATTGAATACTCACCTGTTACAAAATACGCGTAGAATTTGTTTAAACTACTAAATGCAGAAATAGGACAGCGAATGACAAAGACCAAACAAACATCAGCAGCTCCTTCATGATTCCCAGTGCTAAGGGGGCACGTAGACAAACAGGAGGGGGAGAAAACCAGTCATTTTAGAAAGAGATCGATTTTGCTACAGTTGCGAAAAACACGGCTGTAAAAGCCCGGTTTAAAAATTTGGTAGATTAAATTCCGCTTTCAAACTGCGAGCCAGAGCTCCATTGCCACTTAACCTCCTTTCAGTTCCACCCAGCAGCAGTTCCATTTTCTGAAGGCTTCCTCAGCACAGCTTTCCGTAGGAATTCTGACAGTTAAATGGATGGATTAGTTTATTAAGCCCTCCCCTCCCAGCCTCTCCTCCCTACAAGATCCCAGCACACGCTAACGGCTGCTCGTTACCTGGACCAGGTCAATGTTTAATGATTGCTGGCCGAACAACAACCGACAGAGACGGAGGCCTCCCGTGGTGGATCGGGTGTATTAGCACTTAGCAAAATAAACGAGGATTAAAGTCTTAAACCTTTGCACTTCAGAATTTGCTGGCTGACAGCAGTGCCGCTACCGTTTGTCTTCTGTCACTTCGCATTGAAATGTTTCTGTAGTGACAGAACCCGACGCTGCTCTGTGGGTTTGATTCCACCCACAACATCAGCAGCCTTCAATGTGGGTGTTTTCCCCGGTAGATTTATTTTACTAGAGATTATTTACTACAGATTACAATTAATGATGAACTAACAACGTATTTCACACCGAGGGGAGATCGTTTAAGGGCTTGAAATGTTTGTTTCAAGCTCCTCCTTGCATAGAGTTTTTGCAGTATATGCAGTGCTCGAACACAGCCAAATTTACTACTTTTAAGGTCACCTTTCTACGGTCAATATTGTAATCCCAGACTTTTATTCCACCAACAGATATACAACAACACACTGCACCGAAGGGTTATTTGGTGTCAGCACAGAATCAAACATTTTAGAAAAAGTAATATTTAATGGATTCTTCTTTTTCATGCTGTTCTTCCTTTAGAAAGCAAAGCCAAGTTCCAGCAAAACTGAGGGGGCAATGGGCGTGTTTACAAACAATATTACAAGCTAAATAAAACTACAAATAAATCAAGGAGTAGGAAGTCAATTTTGGTACGAACTATATGCCAATTTGCTAATTACACAAAGCGGCCATTGCTCCTTTTGACTATTCAATAATGAATCATCTTAATTAGTGAGGTCAAATTAACACAATAAAATTAAGTAACACTACAAAAATACAGTAATAATAATAATAATATTAATAATAGGCAATGCTGTAATTTAGAGCTGTTGGTTATTACCTACAAAAATAGAATCCCCTACTGAATAAAACTCCTTGCTAGCTAGCAAGGGATTCAACTCCGTCATGAGGAGTTGCATATGTGCTTGGCACTAAAACCCGAACTTGCTCAACTTTATCCCATTTACTTAATAAATAAATCCTGCTTTAAGTGTATTTTTCCTTTCTGGATACACGAGATCAAATTCTTAATTCTAAGAAATGCGAACACGCCGACCAGAGAAACGTCAATAAAAAGCAGAGCGCGGCTCCTAAAAGCATGTCCCTGACCACCCGGATCAACTTCTGCACATAAAGCCTTCTCAAAACCGTATTTCGTTTTAAAAACCCAGCAATAAATCAGCTCTTACCTGACGTGTGCCTCCCATGATTCTGTGACATCCTCTGGAAAAGATCGCTGTTGTGCTCGTAATACCTGTAGTCCTCGTGTACGCGATCGTTTATCTGCCGTCTCCTCTGGGCGTCGTAAAAATGATCGTAATAGTAACACCGGGCACCGGCATCTCCATTTTCCAACCCGGAATTAGCTTCTGTTAGAAAGGACTGGGAGGAAGAGCCGTATTCTCTAGGGACATCGGCTAAACTTCTGGCGAGATAGGAAGAAGGTGCCGACAGTCTGTTGCTCTCGCGCCGCATTATTTCGTGAGGCGGCCTCTGCACCGGAGTTCGGAGGAAACTCTGGTTTCTGGAAAGGATTCCATCTCCGCCAGAAGCGTACCCGGAAGAAGCCGAGTCAGGAGGGCAGATATCAGTTCGTCTTGGAATGGTTGGACCATGACGGATAAATGAAGGCATCAGATCTGATAAAGTAGCATGAAAGAGGAGTAAGAACTTGGGCTGTACCAGCACAGAAAGCGCCCGGCTGGCCCCAGAGCTGGTTTGCACCACGGAACGAGGAAATTCAAATGCTAGAAGCCCTTGAATGCGTAACGGGGATGCTGCAGTTTGTACTGGCGCAGCAGAAACCAGCACGTCCTCCAAAGTCATCGTCAATATACAAATAAAATACACTGCCAGTATAAAAATAAATACGCCCCCCCCCCAAACAGAAAACAAAACAAACCAACCTCCAAACTCATCAAAAACACATGAAAATCTCCCCTGAAACCCACCCCACACAGTCCTGGACTCGGTGATCTAGGAGGTCCTTTCCAACCCTGAATATTCTGTGATTCTGGGGCTATATCAACCAGGTTTCACACCTCTCCACTAGAAGGATCAAGAAAATCCAAGTGTCCCGGCCTCCACTGTCCCACTGTCCTAATGAATAACCAAAACGATTAATGCCTACACGCTCAAAGGAATCGGTGACAGGATCACGAACAGAATCCCTAATTTCTCCACCGATCACAAAGTTCGGCCAGCAAAATGCTGCTGTTCTGCACACAGCAGGTTCTCAAATTATCACGAAGGTATTTTACTTTCTCCTTCACCTAAAGAGGTTTTGCACACCAACAGTGACACCTCTTTGTCCAACAGTGACACCTCTTGATAGTTTCACCACCCCCCTCCAGTAAGCGATTTATTACTCCCCTTTCTACTACTTTCAAGATGCTATAAATAAATAGTTTCCCTCCACGTGAACTAACAGGAACTATGACTTTCATTTGCAAGGAAGTTATGCCTATTACTAATTACTACTTATTAATTAAACTCGTACAACTTAGGGTAAAAATCCGGGGCATCAGTAGATTTATAATCATTACAAAGCAGTCATTTACTAACTAGTCGTGGCAAAGAGCGTGTGGAAAAGGTGGTAACCCCTTAGACACGCCTACAGCCTAACCTGAAAAAAACACCTTTCTGGGTTTTGAGTTGTGGGTTGTTTTTTTTTTAAAAAAAGACTAATTCAGTGCAATCAGACCACGAAATGATTTTGCCTGTTGACTGGAGAACCAGCAGCTCACGCAGAAAAGTTGAGCGCCAGCTCCTGCCAGCAAATCAGTCCTTGCTAGTTGTGATCTCCAAGCTAATCCTGCAATTACAGCATAACACGTTTCGGCCTCAGGTTGGTTTTTTTTTTTCAGAGATTAACCAAAAAAACCCCAACCAACCCTCCTTAAAGTGTACTTGCAATGGGTATTTGCTAGTGTTTTACCCAGGCCCAGCGAAAACAAGGCTGTGGTGCTGGCGTCAGGTTAACCACGCGGAGACCGGAGCATCCCAGGTACGCAGGGGGGACCTA
>WEIS01047551.1:20322-30889 GCA_013389965.1 Todus mexicanus
TTTCCTTTGATCTAAAATGTTTTCTATTGATGTACACTTATCTTAGCCATAATTCAGCCCTTTCTCATCAATATGTCTTCATCCCTATCAGTTCAAAATAGCAGCTTGGCATATAGTCTTAATCAGCCAGCAATAATTCAGCATCTCTTTCTTACTTGGTGACATGGTCCTGCAAATATCTCAACACATCTCTTCTTAGTTGGTAACGTGGTCCTGCAAATAACACATCTTTATTTACCAAGGACACCAGCTGGTTACAACTCAATACTCCTTTCTTATCAATGACACTAGTCAGTCATAACTCAATACTCCTTCCTTATCAATAACACCAAGTGTTTCCAGCTGGTTTATACTGCAAAAGCAACGTTTCATCTTCCACAGCTCTGGAGTCCTCAGCACAGCAGAGACATATCCAGACATTACAACTTCCATGGAAAGACACTGAAATATTTTCATGTTGGATAGCCCCCCCCCAAAAAAAGGACACGAGTATAATCCATACAGTAATTTATTTATTATTTTTCTCCCTTTTTGTTTTTTTGTTTTACATTCATTATAAATAATGGGTACATTGGTTCACCTTTCAGTTTTACATGATGTTGTAAGGACGATATATTACATCGGAGGAGCAAAAACAAACTCGATACAAAAGAAAAAAATATACAACTATTTTCATTTATACAGAAATTGTTTATCATGAATCGACAGCATCTGACATCTAACGGGAGATTTAACAGGTGAAGGATGGAAAACCTGAGAGACAGTGATGGCATTTGCTGGAGGTAAATGAAAGAATTTTAGTCCTGAGAGACCCAGACTGGCCCCTGCTCTGCCGTGCGTATAATCTGGCTAAAATCAATCATGTCACAGATTGTTTGTTTTTTGGGGTTTTTTTGTTTGCTTTTTTTTTTTCCAATCAGAATTCAATTTTGCGTGTATTTAAACTAGTAACTGGAGAACGTGCGACAAGATAGACTTTTCAATCATCGCAAAATGACAAGTAGCGCTTCAGCTGCATGAATTGCCTACAGATAAATTAAACTTGGGCTCTCCCCTCTTCCAAAACTCCCAACCCGAGATACCTGTGTGCCTTTATTTTCACAGTGATTCATAAAGCAAGACTTGAAAACATTTTAAAAAACACCTTCTGGTACTAAAATGAACATCTTAACTGGTGAGACCTGCTGTATAACCGAGGCCTAGAAATTCAGTGACTTTTGACCAGTACAATACCATTAAATACTTTGGTATCTTTAAAATGCCTAAACTGCATAGGAGACACATTCATGCACAAAAGACCACAAATGCTCAATAAATTACATGTTTCTATGCTTATTTTCAGTAGCCTGGACTCTGTAAAACCAGCTGCTTATCTTCTGAGCGGACACGATGGACCGAGAAGCCACACGATGCTCATTTGTAAGCAGCACCACCTTCC
This sequence comes from Todus mexicanus, assembly GCA_013389965.1. Lineage (NCBI taxonomy): Eukaryota > Metazoa > Chordata > Aves > Coraciiformes > Todidae > Todus > Todus mexicanus. The sequence continues at coordinate 21,761 of WEIS01047551.1, forward strand.
TCTGCCATCCCTCCGATGGGGAAGGGCTTGTCCTGAATTATCTTGGGAGCAGTACAGTACAGAAAGGCTCCAGAAAAGGTAATTACAAAAGGCACTTCTGAGAACTGATTCGCACAAGAATTCCAGTGAAATTGGTGTTTTGTCTAAAGAATGTTTACCAAACATTTTCCTCCTCCTCCTCTCTCCTGTGGTTAGGCTAGTTTTGTGAAGCTGAGGGTAATTAGAGCAAGGTAGGACAGGGTGAAAAAGGGAGAAGGCAAAGTCCCTTTTCTCTCTTTCTCCCTTCTATTCCAACACCTGGGCTCCCTTTTTGGTACTGTGCTCTTGAAAACATCTGTATGTTTGGTTTATAAAAGCCTAGAAACTACCAGGAGATCAAAAGATTTAGGTAGTCCAGCCTTTAAAGTCTAGTGGTGTGAAATTAACTGCACAATAGTTGAAGTGCGACACTCATTCCCTCCGTTCAGTGTTCTGACTTTGGTTACAGATTGAGCATTCAAAGTACACCTGGGTCAAGATGTGAAGTCATGTTAAAATGTGCTAAGAATATTTATCCAAACGCAGCTCTGCTCATCTGAACCCCATGTCCATTGTTTTCTGGAAGCATTTTGAAAATTTGCAGGTTTCTGCGGCATAGAAATGGTTTTACGATGCGCTCAGTTACCACATCGCTGACACACAGCCCTGCTATCTGCACATAGAGATTTATGATAACTGATACCATTTATTGATTAATATTAAAAGAAACAAGATCTCACTGCTTCGATTTTTCTAGAAGCTCAATTCAGTTTGTCAATTCAACATTTCAAATTTGCGAAGAAATTTTTGCAGCCTCTGAAAGACGGGATATGAGAATCCCAGAATTTTGGATTACTTCGAGAAATACTCAATATAAACGTTTAAAATAGCATAGCAGTGAAATAATTTATAATTTGTGATACTCCAACGTGTTGTTCTTACATGATTATAGTTCCATTTCCACTCTATTGCCACATAAAGTGATGGAGGAGGTGGAGGAGAAAAGGAGGTTGTACCTTATATGTCCAGTGCAGTCCCTCAACCTCCAAAATTGACAAGTAACCACGCAGACATAAGCAGCATCCCAGTTCCCATACGTTACCCCACAGCCTGGATTGTCCCATTTTTTGAGGGACTTTTGGCTCATTCCAAGCGCTGTCAAGTGGTCTCAGAGACAAAACATCTCGCCCTCTTCCCCTGCATTCCCCACTCGTGCATATTTCAAGAGGTCCAGTTTCAAGTATTGCCAGTAGGGCCCCTTTCACTGGTTTTATTTACAGCATTTAAACGTGTCTTACTGGTCAGACGTAGACCATCTATACTGTCTGCAGTAACAGGTTATATACAAATGTTGGAGCCCACGAGCTCTTTTTCAGCTGCTTCGGCGTTAGAATTGAAGGTGTTCGCAGAAAACCTGCGTTCCCCAGCCTCACCCACTGACCAAACTGGGGGTGGTACCTGTCACTACAAACCTTGATGCTCTTCCACCTTCACGACTACAGCACTTCTGCGCATTGGTCTACGTGTACAATGGTAATACTTGTCCAAATACAATTTGGTTTCTCCTGCTCTTCCTAACGCGTATTTATCTTCATCTACTGACGTTGATATCCAGGTTTATAATGGTGAAGGAAGCTAATTTAGGCTGTTAGTCCCTGAGTTTATAGTAACACTGAATATGTTTCTTCACAATTCATTACAAACTGGGGATCTACGACAAAAGACAAGCTTTTCTGAATTATCGGTCGGGTCCAAATGAACCCTGCAGTCATGGCAAAGGTCCATCTTTGTGCAGCCCGGTGACGGGATTTCACTGAGCAAACCATTCAAATTGCCCTCTTCATTCTTCTGCCAGTTCTTTAATAACCATACTCTGCTGCTTGACTTGAATTGACAAATTACATATACAAAATACACATCCTCACTTCTACTGAACAAAGGAAGAGTCGCTCAACAGGACTTACTTCCACGTACGAAAAAAATTAAGGCCTCTACAATTTTTAAGTTGTCTGGCAGCACAGCTTAAAAAAAAAAAAACCCACCCAAAACTAGTAGTCTTTATTTACCAGCTGGGAAATTTCAGATGAAATACAGTTACACTTTGTTGGAGGCAGTAGTCTATTTACATATATTTAAGAAAAACGTCTTTTTCTGATCTTTGCAGAGAAACACCCGTGAGGAATAACCCAGAATTCTGCCCAGTGCATAAGGTGGAGCGTAGTGCTTTACAGAAACCAGAATCCCTTTGCAGGACACAGACCATATCAGGAAAAGTCTGGCTTTAAACAGCAATTATACTGCCAGTGTTGAAGACTGACCTATCAATATTACTTGGTTTTGACCATAAAATATTCTAGAAAGCCAAAAATATTTTAAATTTTGAATTCAGTAACGTAAGTTTGCATTAGACGTTGGCTTCCATCTAGATAGGAATAATCACCTCGGTACAGTAAATTCAGAATTTACATTTTAAATTAAACCCAAAGTATCAAAATAAGTTAACCTAGAAAAAACACTTCTGGGTTTTTTTTTAACATAGTGGAGATTACTTTTAGGCAAAAACTTAGCATAAAACCAGCCTGGGAATAAACAGAAGTTCTCTTTTGGCAGTGTCCGGTTTGGGATTTAGCTCTGTCCTCTCCTTGGAGGCTTCTGTTAACTACAACTCACCAAAACAAAAAGGCAACACAGTGAAAAGCTGAAATACTAACATTTCAGTAAAGTGCACGGGACTGTGGCGGACTGAATGGCTTCGCTACGACCTTATCTCGGGCGCGGAACTGAACGACGGGGCTGCCAGGTTCTTTACTATTCTATTGAGGTTGGCGATTTTTTCTTCGAGTAAATAGTTTTTCCGTTCGGCAGTTTTCTGCCGCTGCTCTGTCACCTCCAAAGCCTTCAGCAGTTGGGCATTCTCAACATAGAGATCCTTGACCATCGCATCGGCTTTGGTGTTCTTGGAAAGCTGAATTGCGAACAGAACATCATTATTCAACAAATTAAAAACTAGAAGTAAGAACGGCGCTGGGAAAGTAGGGGAATGTGTTTGTTGCAACTCAAATATCAAAGGAAGACAAGCCACCCAGTCATCTTATTTTCCTTTGTTAAAAACCTCTACATTTCTGGAGTCTTAATAGACACTAAGACTATTTTGAACCTGGGAAGCCTTTGTAAGGAGATCAGGCAAGTGCTAGAGGGCTTCAAAGGCTCCTTGTCAGATGAGGACTGCTTTATAGCACTTGTCCTCTATGGATAAGTTTAGTTCACAAGAGGATCCACAGAGATACTTCCTCCAAGGTTTGGACCACCAGCTCCACCAAGAAAACTGGGGAGAGCAACCCAGCACTTGGCTACGTGCTTTTGGGGACAGCCCTTTGGTGGGAGACGCTGTCAGCAGAGTGCTTCCTTCACGTGAAAGCGGAGACTGCACCTCAGTAGGAAACAGGGAGTAGTGGGAGGTGTCCCTGCCATGGCAGGGGGGTTGGAACTAGATGATCTTGAAGGTCGCTTCCAACCCAAACCATTCTATGATCATGTCACACCTCAGTTTTCCAAAGCCACCTTTTCCTACATCGAGGATGTCTGAAGAAGGCAGACCAGGGCAAGAACAAAAACCCCGAAACCACATTAAGCAAAGGGTGTGTTGAGGAACAGATGTCAAGAAATCGGTAATTGTACAAGAATCCTGTCTGTACTTTTCAGGAAATACTTTTTCCTCCTTTTCTAAGCAGCTTTTCTACTTAGAAGACTCGTCTGGAATTTGATGTTTCTTCCCTGATTGTAAGCGCATCAGCATCAAGCTGTTAGGAAATTCATGAGTGGTGGATTCAGTCCCCAGGTTAGAGTTTGGGGAAGTTTGGGGCAAATTACTTACTTGTTCTTTCAGCTGATTTACTTTATCTTGGAGAAGCCTCTTCACAAGCCTTAGTTTCTGTTCAACATCCATCATTCGTTCTTCCATCATTTTCAGAAGCTGCTCATGACCCCCCTGGAAAGCAACATTTATGTGAGAATCAGTTAAAAAATCAGTTCACGTTCATCAATCTCCCTTTCTTTTTTCTTCAGTTTATGCTTCAGAAAATAGCTGGCACTTCACATTTGAGTCTAGTTTAAAGACTAAATAATAAACCATTCATGGAAGCAAAATGTTGTGGCAACACTTAAAGGACACTCGCAGCATTGAAGTACTTTTCTGAGTCTAAATTATACTTGAATTACCAGGTCTAAGACAAAACTGATACAAAGTTCTGCTTTGACTGTGATAACCAGACCTGGATAGTTTCCTTTTCTTGTTCTTAGGTGCTGCCATATTTCTACTGAATGTGGGAAGCGAAATCCCAATCAAAATCTTAATAGTTTTAGGGAAAAAAACCATTAAGGTGAAGTCATAAAGACACGTCAAGTTTGATGGTAATAACCTGCCCATGCCAAAGCCACCTTGAAATCGAGCCATATCCTAAAAACCTCAGGTGTTATTATCCCAAACTTGACTTTTTACATTTATTTTTTTAGATTGGTTGTCAATAACGTTTCCAAATCGTAACTCTAAAACCCTTTTGCTCTTTTTCCTTCAGTGAGGTAACAGTCTTAACTAGAAGAGTAGTAAGTCAGTGTCATGAGATTGCCAACAGTTGAGTGAAACGTCCCCAGATAAATTAGAAACACCAGGAGCTACAAGAAAGCTTGTCTGTGTTTGGGACACTGCCTGCAGGGAAAGGGATCCTTTAACACTAGCTTATTACTCCAATTCTAGGAAGTGAGCTGAGAGGATTAACCTTGAGGAAGCACCAACCTTCTCCCCCAAACAAAACACCTGCAAAGCCAAAGTACCTCACACATACTGGGGAGGATAAATGAAGATCTGAGGGAGGAGAGTTCCAGGTAACTGGTTGCTCATCTAAACCACTCTAGAAAGATCCCCTCAGGGGACTGACTGAAGTCCACTCAACTTTTTATTTGTTCTAATGCCAGAAATGCCATGAATTTGTGCATGGCGTTACACGATCACTTAGCTTGTGAAAAACACTGAAAAAAGTTCTATTAGAGTCATAGAGAACAGTTCTCCCATATTGCTGGGCTGGGTGTTTTTCTGGATTATGAAAGTAGTAAGTAGAATTTGCAGGGGACTTTCTAGCCAAGCTGTCTTCTGTAATTTCATTGGAATTCAAAATATGGCTGACAATTACCCTTCATACCAGTTGCAGGAGCCTTGAGTGAATAATTAAGTGGAAACTAAGAATTATAGCGGTCTCAATACCCATGGTTCTTGGTTTTTTGGCTTAAAGTTGATTTGAGAATGTTCTAACTTCCTGTTATTTCCACGGTTAATGGGAAAAGCCAGCTCAAGCATTAGCTTTAAAGGTCATGAGAAGGTCAAGCAGCATGAAGATCTTTGAAAAGCAAACAGCTGAAATGGTTCGTGGCTCCCAACTATAAAAATCAGAGGCCTTAAAGAGATGTTCTGCTGACCTCATAAAATATTACAAATCTCTTTTAATCCAGTAAATCGAGTCAAAAGAAAAACCACCGAGGAGCGTTATCCAAGAAAGAAGTGTGGTGTTCATTTTCCCTTTTCCAGCATGCCTGTGACTTTTCGGCCACAGCAGCAGAACATGCCTGTGGGACCTGGCAAATTTTTCTGAAATGTGCAGGTACAGTTGCTAAAGAGAAGCCGAGTCCGGCTCAACCAGGCTCTGAGCAACTTGATGTAGTTAAGGATGTCCCTGCTCCCTGCAGGGGGGTTGGACTAGATGAGCTTGAGAGGTCTCTTCCAACCCAAACCAGTCTGGGATTCCGTGATCCCTACTTAAGTACATCCCCTGCTACTTCCCCAGGAGTCCTGATGTGACAATCCTCAGTGTCAAAGACAAAGAGTTTGTCGAAAACTTGTTAACCCTTGGTTCATAAAGCTGAAGCTACTGATACTATTAAGACAAGAGACATTATGTTTAAAAAAAGTTTTATTTCATTTACATCCAAAAAAAAGTGTCATCTTTCCCTGTTAAAAAGTTTATACATCTTGTACAAAAAGAGCAGTATAAATACCCCAGATTTTCTTCGAATCTCATATAAAATTAGTACCATTTGAGAGAAAAAAAAATAAGTCTCTTTCCACACTGAACAACTCCACATTTTAAATAACATAAATAAAATGATTTGTAACAATTTTAAAAAGACAGTTTATAACTTTCACAAAATAGCTTCTAGACAAATAAATAGGAAATAACACTGTGGAGACTTTGTTCCTCTTTTTTTTTTTTTGTTTTCCTTTTTCTTTTCTTTCTTTTTTTTTTGTTTTTTGTTTTTTAGAAAAAGCACAAAATAATTTGATCCTCAAATTTCTCAGCTTATGCCAGTTCGTGTGTTTGTGTATGTTTATCATGGTAAGGAATGAGATCGTAAGCAGCCAAGCTGTCAGAGGTGCCCGATCCTCCGGTAGGAATCTGCATGCACTGCTCGCTGCTCCGGTAGCAAGGCCTAGAGAAAGAAGGCAAGTGGGACACTTCACCCTGATATCCAGATTTTTTCCTTGATATAACGTACGTATACTTAAAAGCAAACCACCAAAGACAAGCAAAGCAAGCAACACGAGACAAACAAAAATCACACACACACACACGAAGGAAAACATGCAGATTATCACATATTATTGTATTTCTCGAAAAACTAGTATTAGCACCACACCTAGGCCACCGAGGAGATATTCAGGGTGTATTTTCTAGATGTAAGGGCTCTTCAGATGCTTCATCCATGGCTTTGAGGGGTTTCGAAAGGGCAGTGGCAGCAATTAACTGCAATTAGCAAGGCAGTTTAGTTTGAGGGGAAATTATCCGCCACTATGTGTATGATCTCTGACTGCCGAATAGTATTTGTGAAAAATGGAATCCACCGGACCTCCTCTGAAAACTTACTTGCGTTTCTATTTTCAAACTAGCTGTCTTTTCCTGAGATGGGTGAACAAGCTGTTGGACAGAGGTGAGTTGAATTTTGAAATAGAGAGCTGAGGAAAGGGGAAGCTGAGGAACTCTAAGGTCTCTGAGCAAAACCAGCGGTTAGCAGAGGTTCTGAGAGAGTTTAGGAGAAGATCGGGTGATTAACAAGCTCCTAAATCTAGTTCTTGAACAAGGAATATGAGGAAAAAGCGCAGCACGTAAGAATCACAGCACTAAACACAGTCATTTGGAATTTGGAAGAGTCCAGACAGGTTAATACAGTAGAAAAGGCTCAGGAGTTTTAATTCAGTGAAATCCAAACGTGTGGCAGTTGCTTTTGGAGGACAACAGCTCAAGCCTGACTATAAAATGAATGAGAACACAAACCCACCATCACCACAATCAAGGAAAATTGCAGAGCATGATGATGAACACCAAATAATTCCAAAAAGGAGAGGGGAATAACTTTGGAGAACTTATTACACAGCAGGACTCAGGGTCAAAGTGCAAAGCAGCAGCAGCAGCAAAACCAGGTGCTTAAATTTACACAGAAAGCATGGAGATAACCTGACGTTGTACTCACTGGTGAAAAGACGATGAAGAGGGATTAGGATGCAATTTTTCAAGATGCTGAAGGGGACATTAAAATGGACATAAGCTCAACTAAGTGTTAGCCTTAGAAATCAGGATGATGAAGACGAAGCAGAATGGAAGCACGATGAGCTTACAGAAATGGCAGAGTTGAGACAAACTATAACAAATCTGGCCTGGGTTGTAGTTGCAGAATGCATGTGTTTAGTAATGATTTTAGGAAGTTTGCTCGTAAAGCCCATGAAAAAAAGCTGTAGGAGATGCTATAAACTGGAATATACATTCACTTGAAGCGAAAAAAATAAACACAAAACCAACAAGAACAGAGAAAATAATTAAAAGGATTAAATGCATGAGTGCGTTGCCAGCAAATATGTGCAAAGTCTCTCCGAAAGTAGTTTTAAATTCATGAAGCCTTCCAGAATAAAAGCTATTACAGGAAACGTGGAAGCGATTTATCCGTCGAACTACAAGTTCCAGGATGTGACTAGTTTGCAAATTGTTCCTCGGGCCTTCAAAAGGCACGATTACAAACTCATGGCTTCTAATGCGACACGCAGCACGTTCATTTGCAGATGCTACTGCTCTAATATGGCTTTTATTGATTTTAAAATTAACTTTTGCATTGTATCTGGCCAAGTCCATTAGCCTGTGGCAATGCACCACTATCAAGACTCAGCTGGAGAAGAGAGAACCTTACAATTGATTTATCTTTACTTCTCCTAAATTATTTGCTGTTAAGTTGTTTTTTTTGTGGGGACCTTCGTGATTTTATGCCTTTCTTAAAAAAGGGTTCTTACTCCAAGATTTGAAAACTTGAGAAACTCTTCCTGCATATCCTCTCTCTCCGTAATACCATTTTCCCCAGAATATCCTATGAACACGTTCAGAGATTTTTGAGCTTCGAAGTCTTGGTCTCATTATTTTTAAAAAAGTTTAACTGCAATCTAGGTTTAAAAGGTTAAGGTTATATTTTCCCTGCTAACCAATTGATAAAAGTGTTAGTATTTTATCTGTGCTATTTAGAGCTTTTATCTTTTCTCATAATCAAAAATTGGAATATTACTTTAAGACCTATAGCCTCAGCCAAAATTTTAAAGATTTAGAGATTCAGTTAGTTTTTGACGAGAGTCATTTGGCAAGCCCAGTCCCCAGGCTTAATTTCCATACAGGAGATGCAAACTTTTCTACTTATTGCCTATAATTCAGTTTTACATGCTAAAAAAATCCCAACCAAAACAACACTAAAAGTGACTCAGCCCACTGTGGGCAGTGGTTGTAATCTTCTCGGAAGTGGATTGTTTTTCCTCAGAAAGGTCACTGTTGAAGTTTCTAACAGTATCAGTGTTCTCCAAACAACGTCTTGTCTTCTGGCCAAACAATGAAGAGAGGCTGACCTTATAAAAAGGATTAATTTGTTGGTATCCTGCTTTACTGCAGCTGACACAGCTCCCTGTGACAGCAGCAGCCCAAACTAGTGTTTTATGTGTGTGGAGTATGTGCTTCTGCAACACGTGGTGGAGTGTATTGGTTTAAAACAATGGTTCCAGACATGGAGCTTAGCTAAAGAAAACAAAACAAAAAAACC
>WEIS01047555.1:4421-26487 GCA_013389965.1 Todus mexicanus
GTAACATTGCTCAGAACAACCTGGCATGGCTTTAACATGCTTTTGCTTTGCTGAACCTCCTCCCATCACCTGAAGCCCTTCATCTCTGGGAGCAGATGTGCTGCCTGGTCTCCTCCCTCTGACACATGCTAGAGAGCTACTGGCCCTGCAAGAGGGACCTGTGGGGCTGCAGAGGGCAGTGGGTCAGAAAGGAGCTGTAGGGTTCAGCAGCCCTGGGCTCTACAGGGTGAGGAGGTAAAGCTACAAGTCTCTAGTGCTACTACTGCTTGAAATCCCCCAGGACAGGTCACACCATGTCCTGGTGAGAGGCAGGACAGAGTCACAAGAGCTCAGAGGTGACACTGCACAGGTCTTCCACTCTGCACAGCATGATACTCCAGGCTGAAAGGCAAAGTCTTTGTGTTGGAGTGTCCATCTTCAGACAGATCGCAAACATGGGTTGGGTTTTTTTCCCCTTAATGCCACTTCTTGGAACTCTGACAAAAGGCAGGGTGACTTGAACAGCAGCCTGCTGCAAGGCGAACACAGAAATCACTGACAATTCTTTTGTGTTTTTTTTCTCTTGGCAGAGACCACACGAAGAACAAAATGACAACATAAAGCACACTGGCTCGTTTTGCTGAGCTTTGCAACTTTTCCTCCAAAGACGACGAGTGACCCCTAGGAGATCTCTCAGTCTAGAAAACAAACCCCACAACTTGGAAAGTTTCTGTTACCAGAAGCAGTCAGAGTCTGCAGGTTGGCTTTATAAAACTGCGACTCCTACAAGTTCCTCCTCGGCCTGAAAAACCTTTCCAGTTGCTTTCTAACAACACTCTATCATCTCTGACTTAAAAGTGCACGCCTCCACCATGGGATCCATACATTTCCCAGATGTGTTTTCAACAGAAGAAAGGAAGGCTAAGGCGTGAGGGAGAGAAACCCCTGCCTGGCCCTTTCACAGCCCAACAGCATTGCTCTCGTCTTGCTGAAAAGGTTGAGCATCGCGCTATCGTTTGGAGCAGTTTTGTGAATGACTCAAGGAATGGAGCACGAACCAAGCCCTGCCTGGATTAACTAAATGACAGTGTGCTGCAGCCTCTCGCACCTTTGAACCGAACTAAAAGACGAGGGCGTTTATCCCAAAGTTACGAGCAGGTTGGGGATGGCTGTACGGAAGACGCAAGCTGCCGCTTCAGCAGGAGGGCAGAGCGTGGGGTGAGGATACCCCTAACTCGGTGGGCAGGGAGTGTTGAAGCCCTGTGGATGCCGCCTCCTGTGTTTGACAGTCCCGGCGTGCCCCTAAGCTCACAGCGCAGCTCCTCAAGGGGAAAACCTCCCTGACAACCGCCTGCCGAGGCCGGCTCAGAATTTGGGGCCGGGCACAGGGAAGAGACCCTCCTTCCTGGGGCCGCCCAGCCCGCCGGCCTCTCCTCTCCTCCCTTCCCTTCCCTTCTTCTCCTTTCCCTTCCCCTCGCCTCCGGACGATCCTTTCCTCGGGGAAAGTTGCTCAGCTCTCCCCGGGCGAGGGGCGGAGGTTCCTGAGGCTGCCTCCCCGCCTCCCCAGGCGACTTGTGCGTGTCGCCCGGCTATTTATTTCAATTGCAAATAAAAGCGCCTGGCCGCCCGCCCTGCCTTGCCTTGCCTTGCCCTGCCGGGGAGCGACACTCCGGGTGCCGCACCGGCCGGCGGCGGCAGGAGGAGGAAGAGGAGGAAGAGGAGGAGGAGGAGGCTGCCGAGGCGGCTGCCCCGCTGGGTGGCAGCGGCAGGGACGAGCCCATGGCCGGGGCAGCGGCAGCTCCAGCCCCCGGGGCTCTGCTCTGCGCCCTGCTCTGGGCAGCAGCAGCAGCAGCAGCGGCGGCGGCGGCGGGAGGGGGCCCCGGGGGCAGCCCCGCTCCCGGCGCCTTCGGCCGCGTCTACCGGGGAGCCGTGAACATCAGCGCCGAGCGGCTCTACGCCTTCGCCTACAGCAGCCAGCCCGGGCAGGTAGGAGCGGGGGAATCCACCTTGCTCCCTCCCCTCTGCCGGTGTGGACGGGGGAGCTGAGTCCGGGGGGAGCGGAATCTGGTGCCGCTGCGGCTTCCCCGTCCTCCCGGGGTTTCCCCCGTCCTCCCGAGGGCTCCGCCATCCTCCCAAGGGTTTCCCCGTCCTCCCTGGAGCTCCCCCATCCTCACGAGGGTTCCCCCGGCACGGTTTGGTGCACCCCCTTGGGCGAGGGTGCTTCTGGCAGCAAAAGGGGTTTAAAGTCTAGAAGGGAATTATAAGGATAGAAGTGCTACCTTAAATAATAGTAATAAAGGAGTTAAGCCTTTTAAAATATCATTTTCCACGCTTCTGTAGGATCAGGGCGCTCTCTCCCCTGGGAGCGAAAGAGGTGAGACTGGGCTGCCGCAGGTGAGGTGAGATGTGAGGAGGCTGAGGGGCAGCACTGCTAAAGCCGGGGCTGTTTGCTGGGGGAAAGGAACCTACCATTCATGTATGCCCAGCTATTGCAGGTTTCTCCCCTTCCCCCCTTTTTAATGTCATGTTTGTCTCAAGTAACTAAGTGGTACCTTGGAAACTCTGCCCTTGTTGTTTGGCTAGGGCGTTAATTGCTGAGTAAGGTGTTCTGATGTATGGAAAGATGGTGAACTGGGCAAATGACTCTTGCCTCCTCCATTGCACAGGAAAACATTGCTTTTTTCCACAGTGTATTTCTAAAGCTTCAATGTGAAGGGAGTTGGTAGAGAGCATGATAGAAAGGGGCTGTGTGGGGGGAAGCAGGAGGAGATGATGTTAATCATCCCTTGCTTTGCTTTACTCTGAAATTCTAAAGATCCAGCCCTTTAAAGATTCATTTTTCTTCTATGTGTCAACATGTAATAAAATGCATTGGTATTTATGGGGCAGGAGGAGTGCATCTGGGCTATGATGCAACTGAGCACAGCATTACTTAACTGTTGGGTGTCACCACTGAAGCCAGGTGGACAAAAGCACGCTTTGGGGTTGAGCCTCCTTCTAGAAGCTGGGGGTGATGTAAGCTAGGCTTCTTCAGGTGGTCCAGGTGTTGGGTATTATGATGAGGGCCTGTTGGCTGACCAAATGGGGGCTTGTTAGCAGAGACAGTGTGCGCGCTGATTTCAGTTAAAATGGATCTAGTTCCTTTAATTTAATGTGCTCTTTGAAGCCGTGTGTTTTTGATGGGCACGTTCCACAAAGAAGTTTTCTATCCTGAAGCGCTAGAGTGATAGTGTAGTGGGAGGAGGCAAGAAAGGGGATACACAGCATTTTCTGCTCGGTGGCTACTTTCAGACCCTTCACCATTTCTACGACTGTGAAGAGCTACCCAGTGGAAATTTTAGTGGACTAATCTTTGTGCTCCTCTATACTGGAACATGGAATCTCTGCAGAGATACTGAGCTGGTCAAGAGGATATCTAAGAGAGGAAACTTCAGGTTTGAGGCGTAATTTATTATTTTCTTAATGTAGACCTCTTCAGGCACTGCCATGAATGTGCTTACAGAGGGCTAGGCATCCAGCTCCTGCTATGAAAACTAATTTGGAAGAGAAAAAACACTTAAAGATGGACTGTCCTAGGAGGCTTTCTGGCGAGGGATGCCCAGAACAGGTACTGAGGATAGAGAAGGTCCTAGAGAAGAAGAGGCTCCAGGGGGACCTTACTGTAGCGTTTAGATATATAGAGGAGGCTTGTAAGAAAAATGAAAAGAGGCAATGGTACAGGACAGGAGGCAACAGTTTTAAACTGAAAGATGGTAAATTTGGCTTGGACATAAGAATTTTTTTTTATAGTGAAGGTGGTAAGACACTGGAACAGGTTGGCCAGGGAAGTTGTGGGTGCTCCGTTATTTGGAATGCTCAAAGTCATGTTGGATGAGGCTTTGAGCAGCCTGATCTAGTGAAAATGTCCCCCTGCCCATGGCAGGGTATTCAGACTAGATGGTCTTTAGAGGTCCCTTCCAACTCAAACTGGTCTATGGTTCCTCACTAAGAAGGCCTAGAGATGTTGTTCCTGAGTTGAACCAGCAGAAGCCTTCAAGGTGTCTGGCCTAATTGTGATAACTTGCTGTGGGTGTGTGCAGCCCTGAATTGATGAGAAGCAAATGTGGCTGGGTCTCCTCTTGCCAGCCTGGTCAGAGACAGAGATTGGTCCGTTTCTTCTGGTGGTTCTGTGTTTCCATATTCATGAGGATTGCTCAAGATTTGGAAGCTTGGTAGTGGAAATCTTGACTTTAATGTAGGACGATGCTCTTGTGGACAGGTTTTTCTTCTGCCAGAGCTTTGAAGGTACTTAGGGCCATGCTGTTCTCTGGGTAGATTTTGAATCTTCTAGAGGAATGCAAGTACTGCAAGAACTCAGTGTACTAGTCCTTGCCTTTCACTGCATTCTTTAGCTTCCAACTCAAAGCAAGTGGAACGTCAGCCCGTGTTTGCCAGTTGCTTGCCACTTGTGAGCTCTCTGCTCTTCCTGATGTTTTCAGTCTCCTGTCTCTGTGGTGATGACAGGTCACCCAGAAGCCTCTGATACCTTGAGGCAGATACCACATGGACCATTAACCTCAGTTATAGGAAGCTTAATTGAATAAAAAGGGCTGCAGTGGGTGAGTTTAATTGCTTTCCTTCTGAAGTAAAGCCAGGCTTGGAGTGGTCTGGCTCTGAAACAGGGGTTTGTTTTCCTGATGTTGTGAATTCTCCTGTTTTACCTTCTTCTGCACTCTCTCATGAGGGCAGGCCTACAAAGCGAGGGATTACTTGGAGCCAAGGGCAAGAGATGAGGGCTGGCTTGTGACCCATCAGTGCTCTGGAAATGCTGATTGCTCATGTGCTGTGACTGCTTGAGCACATCTGAAAATGCAGCTGAATAGAGCAATGCTTGAACGATGGATGAGAGAAAGAAGGGAGCAAGACTGCTACTCCTGTTTGGTGCTTTAGAGACTTACCACTTTCTGAAAATTGTTGTACTTGCCGTATCTCAGAAAATGTTCTTCATCCACATGATATTCCTTACTTCTTGGGATACAGATATACATGCATGAGGGAAGGGGACAAGGAGGTCCTATGAGTTTATTCACAAGCAGATGTGTATGAAGTGAAGAAAATACAACTCTGAGCTGCTTTGAGAGAGGCAAGTGACTTCCCTTCTGTGCAACTCTTGGGTGTGGGAAATCGTAGAATTATAGAATTGGTTGGAAGGAACCTCAAAGATCATCTAGTTCCATCCCCCCTGCCATGGGCAGGGACACCTCCCGCTAGAGCAGGTTGCTCAGAGCCCCATCCAGCCTGGCCTGAAAGGCTGCCAGGGATGGAGCTTCCAACAGCTCCCTAGGCAACCTGTCCCAGGGTGAAAATAAGAGTACTTATACACTGAGCAAGTCACCTAGCAGAAACACTTAACGCATTTATACATTGTCAGATCTCTGGTGTGTGTGGAGGGGGGAAAAACCCTCCTATGCACTGTGCAGAAAAACTTCACCTTGTGTTCTGAGGCAGGAGAGCTGTCAGGCTTTTATTTGTGACCAGGACTTAGGCCTTGATTCCTGATATGTAGCTGTAAAAGAAAAAGCCGTGCTGAGAAGCACAGCCACCTCTGCTGCAAGAGTCTTCTAGAGGTGGCCTGTGAACAGAGGGACATGTTAAACTCTTTCCCCATGGTGGAAGATTTTACGGCTTTCTAGGATGCTTTTCTTAGTATTCCTCCTAGCAGCGCTTTGAAATTTCCCCCTCTACACGGTTTTTTTGTTTAACATTTAACTGTGAGTGTAAAATATGTCATCATAAAATCAGCTGTGGCACCTGTCACGAGCACCCATCCTCTAACAGCAAAGGCAGATGTGTGCTATTAGAAGTCTGGTGAATGATTAGCTGGACAAACAGGATTATCTTATTTTAGGATTGTTTAAACTGGAAACATCCAGGATAGGGAGGAAAAAAAGAGCACACTTATGAGCATTTCCAATTCTACATATTCAATATGTCTCTACTTGGGAGGGAAGGAGGAACGAAGGAGAACTGATTTGCTGGAGCTGCCTGTGTGATGTGTTCCTGCTCAGAAGACTGAGCAGGAGTTGTAAAATGTTTCTGCTAGATTTACCATTGACTGGAGAGGTTTTATGTGACAAGTGAAACAACCTGCTTAGTTCCATAACTACAGTAACACAAGGGCTTCCAAAAAAGAAAAAAAGGTATGTGTGGGAGTACTGAGGGAATTCAAAGTGAATGACTCTTTCCAGCACTGTAAGCTCTGGCAATTGCTAATGGTTAATTTGCTGAAAACCCAAATGCCACCTAATACTATGCCTGTGGGTATTTCCTGTGCCAGGTCAGAAGTGGTGCAGGAGACTATGACAAAGAAGACGACTTTGGAGACAACAAAAGTTCTTGTTCCTAGTTGCAACTCAGGTTAGCTGAATGCATGATTTGGGAGGTACCTGGACTATATTTAGAAAAGCAAGTATCTCTTAAGAGAACAAGTTTCCAACTTGCCATTTGTAGGCAAAGCTGCTGCAATCTAGGCACAGCTCTTGGACATTCATGCAACGCATCTTGGTCGCAATGAGCCCAAAAGCTGAGCAGTGGGATGCACCTATATGATGAGCTCAAAAGCTGAGCAGTGGGCTGCAGATATTTTAGGAGAAAGAGTGGGTGATGTTTTTCTCCTCCTTCTCCTCCCTTGCCAGGCCTAGGAACAGAGCCCCAGTCTTAGTTCCCATATGGCCCAGCCTTACTGTAAGCTATGATTGGCAGTAGATGAAGCTGTGGCTTCTCTGCTGAGCAGTTGGGCCATGTCAGAATGTATAGCCCTGGAGTGACTGTTTCTGATGTGAAGTCTATCTGAGGGCTGATGAGTGAAAAATTATCCTCAGTGAATGAGAGGCTGTCTGACACCATGGAGAGTTGCTAACATTGTTACCCTTCCTTCTTTCATGATTGCAGATGGGAGAAAGTTGACTGACCTAAGGAAGGAGGGGAATCAACACTAGCAAGAACAGAAGTCTTTCCATTAGATGCCTTAAACTTTGTGACCCTCTAGTAGAGACCAGGTGCCTTTTCCAGCCCAGAGAGTGTGATGCATTTGATTTCCTCTGTCTCCTCATGAATGGGTCTCTTATATCCTAAGTATGGATGGCAGTTACATTTGCTTTGCTCTGGCAAGGAGCCAGAACTGAAATTCACCCATACGTTCCTCGAGGATTGTGTGATGAGTCACTTGCTCAGACCAAAGCCATCTGTTGTAACTGCAGGGAAACTCCTTGATCTGCTACACAGGACAACCTGGTTGAATAAGTGGCAGTCATCAAATCTGTGTTTACTGTTTTCTGCTGTTTCACATGTGAATGCAGGTCCCACTCCAGCAGCACCCATGTCTGTTACAGCAACTCTAGGAGCAATTTTTTCATCTCTTCCTTCTGAGCTGTTTTTGGGTTTAATGTGTAAGACACTCCAGGCTCAAGCTAAACTACCTCAAAGTATTCCTTTGCTCTTCTGTGCGTCTTCTCCATACTATTAGTCTTGGCTCCAGCCCAAGTTTTGGCCCACAGCTACACCATGCGCGCAATAAAACTTTAGTCTCCTATTTGGAGACAGCTGAACCTGAGCTATAATGGGGGGAACAGGGTACGTTCTGTTTTTCCCCAGTGCTGAGTGGAAGCCCAACATTTTAGCCACAAAGCTGCAGGTAAAATACAAACTAATTGGGAAGACTACAAACGTTTGAAGGAGAAGACCTTCCAAGTTCAGCAGAGCTCCTGTTATTGCAGGATCTCCAGGGTTGAACACTGCTGTTGTTTGGTTGCTGGCTCTAGTCTGTTCGCCACAGGACACTGGAAGGGCCTCAGCACACCAGCTCTGGAACCTAATTCCTTAAGAGGCAGAAATGTAGGCGTGATTTCAAACCCAGAAAAATCAAAGCAAGTTGTAATATGTGATGTCTGAAGCCAAGCAAGGCTCAACAGAATCTCTTTGGAATAACTTTTATGTATATAATTTATCTGTTTTTCAAAGGAAGAAAAAAAAATACCCAGCCCTAGGAGGTGAAAGCATATGCACTGTAGAGCACACAGCATTTGGAATGCTCTTACTGCTTCTCAGTGGGATCTCTTGGCCACTCTTCACCCTGCTGAGAGTCATACGAAAAGCTCATGCTTGCAGAAAGTAAAAATAAAAGAAGAGAAAGCTAAAGTGAACTATGAAGAGAAATGATGTGGGGGACTGCTGAAAACATGAGCTCAAACGTTGTTTTCTGAAGCAGAAAATATAGTTTGAAAAATTCATCTCTGACAGCAATGGGGTATCCTAAGTGAAAGAAGGCATGGGAGGTGGCTTTGCTTTGAGATGAGGATGGGATTGTGTGTCCAGAGGGGCAAAATAGAGTACATCTTGAAGGAGACTGTCAGCTTGCAGGCTTTAGGAAAAACGTGAGAGGTCTGCTCTGATTTCTTGCACAGACCTTCAGATGGTGACTTCAGTGCTGGCAAGAATTTTAGGCTTATTTCTAATGTGTAAACTAATGCTATTGAGCCTGGTAGTTAAAACATCTCTTAAGGTTGGAAGTCATTCTATATCTTAAAATCACTTTTCTTGTTGGGCTGTCCTGTTTAAAATCAAAGTTGATGAGGGTTTGTTCTTCCCCCTGCTGCCCTCTCCCCCAAGGTGTTTACATTAAAAAAAGAAAAAAAAAAATCTGAATAAGGGTAACTTCATCAACATGTCTCTCCTCGGTTTGAACTCTTTCCAAGAGCAGGGCAGCAATTTATAATACAAACATTTGCATTGTAAGTGGAGGCTGAAATGTCCTTAAATAACTTGTGTGGGAGTTGTTGGGTAGAAATTTATGCTTTTCCTATACAGACCTCCTCTGCTCTTTCAGGGGATATTTAGGGAATGAAAGTGCAGTCTGTAAAAGCCGTGCTGCAAGGGTGTGCCATCTGCTCCCTTTGAGAACATAGTTTAGTACCATTGCATAAGCAAATGTTATTTACTGCTGTGTATGCTCAGAGAAACGCAGAGTTTCAGGAACGACCTTCCTTACTTTCTTTATGCTGATGTTTTTCTTTGGGCATAGAAGTAGCTACTTCAGTGCGGTTTAAAGCAAGTGAACAATGGTTTAAAAAAAGAAAAGAAAACATGTAAGATGTGTAATTCAATCCACATCAGAAGTGTCATTAAGGTGAAGAACTTGGCAGCCAAGAAAGAACCAGATAGGTGTTGACAATAATCCCTGAAGTTATTGCCGTGAGCTTGAAGTGCAAGGAAATTTAGAAAGATTATAAACCCTTTTGTTTCAAGCGTTGTCCTAGCCTAGAATTCCAGCTGCCGTGGGTTAAGAAGACACTATGTTTTAGAGTACTTTGTTCCTTAACTGGCTGTTCAGAAACAGTCTTATTTGTTTATTTATAATGTCTTCCTGAAGTCTGAAAGTGGTCACAAAACAGGTACCTGCTTCATCCAGCATGTCAACTCCTAATTTTTCTTTCTGGCTGTCCTGGAGACTCCCTAGTGACATTGGTTAGAGGACAAATTTCAAAAAAAGTAAAAAGATAAATATTAACATGCTTTGTATTTGTCTTACTTCCATTTACACTGCACAGATACTGCTGCAAACAAGTGAACTCATGGGAATGTCCATGGCAGACTGTAAGTCCACACAGTGTATTTGCACAAAGTGGAATTTTTAGATGAAAAATAAGAATCCTGAAACAATTACGCTAATGGCAATTACACTGTGGCTGTGCTTGACGTACCCAGACCCTGTCACTTAGTTTATGTTGCTTTGGATATTTAATACTCCTGGCAGAATTGCTGCAAGAAAAATGTGGGCCAAGGTTATTTGACAGATTACTTTTGGCAGTTAGGGCTTATTGACATTAGGGCACAAAGTCAGACAGAAAGGCTGAAAGGGAATGCTCCTTGGAGCTTCACTTGTTTTGTCGTTAGACAGGAGTGGTACTCACATCTCATTAGAGCGCAGGAAAGAGGTTCTGTAATGCCTATCACTGTCTCATGACTATTCTCCTTCAGGGTCTCAGCTTCCCCCTGTTGCGTTGGCAATTGGAAGAGCAGCAGTGTTTGGCACTGACAGGTATGTGCTGCATTCACTGCCTCAATTGCTCTAGCCCATCTGGCTGCATCACTTAATTTCAGGGTTTATATGAAGATGAAGCACCCCTTTCTTGTGCAACAGCAGACAGCAGCAGTTTAGTGGCTTCTGTAGACATATGCTGTGCTGAGACCTTCCATTGTAACCAGCAGCCTGTGTGTTTGCTTGCCGGATGTGTTCCCTGCCCACTGGCTTGGCTTGTTGCCTCGTCAGGCCCACGACCAAGTGCTGTTGCAACGTGAACCAATAATCCCCAATGGTCTTGCAGGGAGCGGCTTGCGCGTGGGTGCAGTGGAGAGCATAGTGAAGGCCTTGAAGGTTTTGCTTAGAGTGAGGTGGTGGAAAGGAATCCACAGTAAAGCTCTGGAAAACCCTTGCTTGCAGCAGAAACTGTTGTTGCAACCTCCTGCCTGCCCTCAAATTCACATCCCCGCAGTCTTAAACTGATGTGTAATCTCTGTGGGAAATGCAGACTTAATAATCAGTCCGAGGACTCTTTCATGTCAACAAAAGCCTGGTTTATTTTGCTTAATGTTTGCAGCCATGTTAGTCCTGTTCAGCTGTGTGAATTCGGGACTGGCTCCTTCTGTCTGTTTTCCTCCCCCTATCTCAAGGGTGGCGAGAGAACTCAAGTACAAATATTTGTCTTTCCTGATCTAACACGTTTTTATATAGTGCTGAGAGCTCTCTCTTTATTCAGCTGTGGAACTGCTCTGTCCACCTTGATATATAGATAAAAGCTCAAGGTCAGTCATCTGAGAAACAAAACTGTCATGAACTTGGCTGGTGAACAGAGATGTGCATGGTAGAGGCTTGCCAATAGGAAGGAATGTGAGGGGCAGAAGTTTCTGAAGCTGTCTTGACCCTGCATCAGTCCTGCAGCACAAAAGGCAGCAGTGGGGTTATTGCCAACAAATCTTAGCACGAGGCCTGACTGTCAAAGGGAGTATTTGGTACACCAAGTTGTTTTCCAAGATCCACCCTGGACTGTCCCACCTCAAACCTAACCGCAGGTGTCTGCAGGAGGTGAGGACTTCAGTTTAGAAGGTAGAGATGATATCTAGCACCCTATTACAGTATCAATATAGACAGCCTCTTTCTGTGTGCAAGGAATGGGAAGGGGCAGGTGCAACTAGTTTTCTGTGTTGCTGGAAATTGTCTGCTCCTGAGTGAAATACCTCAACAGTAGTGGTCTTGCAGGAGTGATGGTAGCCTGGCTGACCCTCTTATTGCCCAGACAAAACTTCTCCTCATCAATGCAAAGTGAGTAGGGGTGGATGCAGAGGTGGCTCATAGTCTTTTGTTCTAGTGTGTGGATTATTATTTTAAATAAAAGTTGTGCTTTTTAGCTGGAGTTCCTCTTGGCTCCACACACAACATAGTTAGGATCTTATTTCTTTGTTGGGAGGGAGGGATGGATGTAACGGGAGCAGTGGTTCTGTAGCAGGGAGGGGTTCTTGTGTTAGAACTGCTTGTTCCTAAAATGAAATAATCTTTGGAAAGGTGTGGAGGGAGGGTGATGTTTGAACTAAATAACTCACCAGGGTTTTTTCTTAAACTTCCACTTTATAAAAATATTTTTCTGGAGATGACATCCTTGAGACAAATATCAAATGCTGACTTTCCAAAGGATGGACAGCACTACTACCACTGGCTCAGTGGTGAATTCATTTAATCTGTTGCATGAAAATGTGCATATTGCCTATATTAGGACAAGAGAATCTAGAAGCAAAGCATGGATTGAAAGTTTAAGGTAGGTTAATTGGGAGAAGGCCTGAAAAAGCACAAACACGTTTACAGGAGCTACATTATCTCTGTCCCCCATGATGTTTCTGCTAGACAGTTCACCCTGCCAAGCAAAAAACCACTAATCAGCATCTCCAAGACACTCATTGAGGTTCCTTCTACTCTGAAGCACAAAACTGGAGTGATTCACAGCAAATGAGGAAAGTCCTCCTGCTTGCACTTAAATGTTAATCCTTTCTCCACTTTCCCAAGCTTGCTTACAATTGCACCTAGATTCTGTTGAACTTTGTTGCTCTGATACCTCCAAACTCGTTTGCAAGTGGTGGGGAGGATCTGGGGGGACCAATAGTTGAGAGCTTCTTGAGCAGGTTTGGCCCACAGGTAAATACCACCTGGTTTATTGCTCTGTTTTGGAGGAATAGCTGCTATGTCAGGAAGAGGTCCATCAACCAAAGCTTTGTGCTGCTGGGAGCTGCTGCTGTATCCCTGAGGCATGAAGGGGAGAGTGGAGCTGCATCCTGGGGCTGGGATCTGGCCCCTCCACTGGAAGTGCAGGATCTGCCCACGAGAGACCTTGTGTTGCTGTGGTGATGGAATCAGGATAAATAACTAGGTGGACTGGAACCTCAATTGCCATCTGTCCAACTTCTTAATCTGTTTTTTCCCTGGGCTTTTATTATGAAGACTTTGATGGGGTTAGGTGATATGATGCTCCTGATTGATCTGGACTATGTCCAAATGAAGAAAGAGCAGAGGTACTCACTGCAAGTGAATCGTCAATATATTAAGGTGAAATTTAAAGTACACTAGGATCTTCTTAATGACCTACTCCGTAAATGGTGCTTCTCATTTCCTGGTGTTCCTCTCTGTCCCTGTTTGAATGTGGCCTGGGAAGCACTTTGTTTGTGGAGATGGATGAAAAGTATAATGTGATCCCACTTGTGAACCCATACTTATGCCAGAGGTGGTCTTGCCTTGATGCAACTGGATGCTGCCCCAGATATTACTGGAGCTGAAGGAGCTCAAGACACTTGAGTGTAGGCTTTCCATGGGGACAGTGCAGAGGGTCTCTAACCAGCTGTTAGAGTGCTGAATACAGGAGAGTTGGAGAGGAGTTATGTGGCGGTAATATAGCGTATACCAGTTTTCACATGGGTAAGAAATGAGAGGAAGTGCTTAGACTTTAAAGATTATTAAGCCTTGAGAATTTTCCCTCCCTCCTCCTGGCAATCTTATTTCTTACTATTATAACAGCAGCAGTGTGATAAGATGATGGAAATGTCAGCAAAGCTGAGTCAATGTTGTAGATGGTGTATGATCAGCTTGTTTTTGTGGAGAGAGGAGCATCAAATGAGTGGTCTAACTGCTGGATCGCAGCAGAGGGAATGGATCTTCTCTCTCATGCTTCTCCCTATCAAAGTGTTAATCATGAAAGCTTGTTTCCCTTCTCTTGCCCTTTTCTAGGATAAATAATAATCTATTTTATTTATTTATTTTATTTTATTT
The DNA here is from genome assembly GCA_013389965.1 of Todus mexicanus. Lineage (NCBI taxonomy): Eukaryota > Metazoa > Chordata > Aves > Coraciiformes > Todidae > Todus > Todus mexicanus. The sequence continues at coordinate 17,746 of WEIS01047555.1, forward strand.
TAGAATACTGCTCGTGGTTAAAGACCATAACAAGTCTCCCAGAGAGGCTGTGGAGGCTTCATCCATGGAGATATCCAAAACTCGACTGGGCAACTGACTCCAGGTAGCCATGCTTGAGCAGTGGTGTTGGAGTAGATGATCTCTAGAGGTTCCTTCCAACCTCAATCATTCTGGGAGTCTGTGATTTACAGCAATGTCCTTTTGAAGGGTGCTATATTGTTGAGCCTTGTGCCATGGTGGAGACCAAACATGTAAGTGGCCTGCACCTTCACCTTTGCGTGAAGAGGTGCCACAGGGGCACTGATTAATCTTTTGTTGTAGTAGGATGTGGGCTGCAGGATTTGTCTCCTGATACTGGCCTCGATGCAGAGCAGAGATCCTAGTCGTGAATGTTTGCTCTGTGACAGCTGTTGCACTTTGATACCCCCAGGGAAATGCTGCAGCCCTTCTCTGGCATAAGGATACAAGAGGCACAGGTAAGCCATGCGCTTAGTATCATCCAAGACTCGTTTTCCACAAGCTTTGGCTTTGGAACAAAAATTAGGCTAGATGGAGGTATTGCCTTAGAGAAGTTGGTTCCGCTAATTTTATAATAACCATAGGGTCAGAATTCATGTAATTGCATGAACAAAATTGTTTTGAGGTCTGTTTGCAAAGACTGAAGCTCTGAGGACTGCCAGGGTTTGACAAACAGGCTAGGGTTTCCATGTGAGAGATCAGCAGAGCATCAAAGAGGAGGAGAGCAGGATGCTTGAGTGCTGACCAGAAGAGAGGCTACAGATCTGTTGTCTAGGGAGCAGAAGGGTTGTTGGACAACTACTGGAAAAAGTCAGAGGGCTGTGACTTGGGTGCACCTCAAGTACGCTCCAGGCTGCAAATGACGCAGCCTCTTGGCCATTCAGTAGTGTAGCAGGAGGGAGACAGAGCTTTGTGCTGTGAGCTGCAGGCTTTATAACACTATCTCTCTTAACCTAATATTTCTGAGGGACATGTAGTAGAGACTATACAGGGAGCAGATCTCAGGCTTTGAATGTCTTGGCACTCGGTGTCCTTAGTTGAGCTCCGAACATGTTGCTTGCACCCCTCTGTGTCTTTGCATACCTGAGTGTCGGCATCTGTAAAATGGAGATGGCTGCAGCTGTGAGCGTGTAGCATGTCACTGCAAAACCAAGAGGCCTTTCAGTAGTTGTATATTAACTATGTGGGGGAAGCTAAAACTCACAGAAGTCATTGGTTACCTTAGCAGGCCCTGCAGGCATCTGGAGCAGCAGTTGCCACAACAGCAGAGTTGCCTGAAAATAGGTGATTAGGCAATAACAGAATGCATTAATCTCAGCATTGCGTGTTGTTGGTTAAGTAAGCATATAATGGCCTTGGATTCATTCATAGGCAAGTCTTTTTTTCTTTTAATCCATTCCTTAAATGAAACTTGGCTGCTCAGACTAGTAAAGCATCTAATCTGGAAGAGCGTTAAGATTGGAAAAAAAAAATAAAATAAATAAATGCTCAGTATATTTGAGAAGAAGAGGCACTCTTACATGGATACAGCTGTCACTTCTGTGTCCAAAGCCTGAGCAAACTGTAAAAGTAGTACTCTTTTCTTTTTTCAATACTACTCCGCATTAGCATATACTTAAGTAACCAGTACATTTCTTAAATTGAGAATTTAGGAGAAGCTGAGATGCAACTTTCAAAGTCTTCTGATGATTACAAATGAACGACACTCATTTAAAGTGAGCCTGACTATCTGCAACATGTTCATAAGCCATGTAGTGGGTTGTGTTCTGTATTCATGAAATGTCCTTGTTTGGGTCAGGGCAGTCCTAAACCTGCAACATGAAGTCAGCGCAGAAGAGGATTTTCCAGTGTCTAACTTGTATTTATGAGTAGTTGAGGGTGCATAACCCTGTAGTGCTATTTGCTGTGCCTCTGATGTGAGCTCCCCATTGAGTTGTGCTGATGTGCTGAGCCCTGAAGGGTTCACAGAGTGGTGTCCAACCAGAGGCGGTGTGAATCACTTCAGCTTTGAAGGTGGGCTTTAACTGTTTCATACTCAAAAAGCTGCTGCACAGGTAGCTGGAATGTGTCCTTTCTGCAATTATATTTGACTTCCCAATGGATGGAGAATGGCTTCGTGTTCTTGTGGGACTCTGGCTTCACCATCATGTCTTCATGCTCCTTATTTTTTTTTTCTTGTTCAATTCCAAAGTTGCTTTGTTTGGGCCCCTGTTCCTTGTCACAGTAACTAACTACAGTACATACCTACCACCTATCTGGTGGTGTTGGCCTACTGTGTCGATACCTTCAGGTGTTGCTGCTGAGTCTTGCTTTGTGATGGTGTTTTTCTTAACTTGGTTTTAGGGTGAAATTTACTTGGAAACAAAATTGCATATGTAGTTTTCGTGGCCAGAATGAAAAGCTAGAAGGCATGTCCAAAGAGTATTACACAGGTTTAGAAGCCAGAAGGCAATGGGAAAAGAGTCCAGTGTTTGCCCTTCTATCTCAAGGGGTTTTTAATTAAATTACTTATTTTGGCTTTTGTGAAAGGCTTTATGTTTTAGGAACTGGTGGCTGTAGCGTCTAATTTGGTGATGGTGGCAGAAAGATTGATAATGATTATGTCTTTCAGGAAGGTGTTTTGTTCCAGTAAACTAAACTCCGATGTGAGCCTAAATAAAAATAAATAAGAAAATTTCTTTTAGATTTCCAATTGCAGATGCAAGCCCTTTTTCTGAACCTTGTGTCCTCAAGTGTAAACAAGCTGCCATCTCAAGTAGCTGCCTTTCTGCTACCTTGCTAATGCTGTTATGTTCTTTCAGAAGGTGGCACCCCTCCTACCTTTACTGTTCTTGGAGGGTATAAAGTTGAGATACCTATGAAAAGTCTTTCACTGATCTAGTGAGAATCTATTCTAATCTTTCAGGTTATGGTGGGCTTGAAATCACAGAATGCTTTGGGTTGAAAGGGAACTTTAAAGGTCATCTAGTCCAACCTCCCTGCACTGAGCAGGGACATCCTCAACTAGAGAAGGTTGCTCAGAGCCTCATCAAGCTTGACCTTGAATGTCTCCAGGGATGGGGCCTCCACCACCTCCCTGGGCAACCTGTTCCCGTGTTGCGTATAATGTTTATATCTTACCTACCTGATATGCTTTCATCAGATAAAGCCCTCTAATGGCAATGTACTGTCTCTCTTGATGAGTTATGCATTTTTATGCTCTATTTTCTTGAGCAATGCATGCAGCTCTGGAGAGGGAGCTGGAGGGATGCTATTTTCAAATGGAAATGGTCCCATTACCATTTGGTGCAGATAAACTGCTTGCTTGCTTCTCAAAGCAAATACTAAATTGAGGATGTCCTACCACTAGAAATGTGTAGTGACCAGAAAACATAAGGAGAAAATTAAGTTGCTGGTGCTGCGGACTGCATCAATACCCTTGCTCACAAAGCAAAGCAACCTTCCTTGTCTGGCTGAGGGCAGTCAGCAGTGTATGCCTGTTTTGTTAGGTTGGGAACGTAGGAGTGATGATCATCTCGGTATCATTTACAGCAGATCCTGGTGCTAGCTGCTAGCCTGCTTTTTCATCTGTAACTGTTAATGTACTCTTCACTCATTTTTGTGACCTTCCCAGTAATGTTGATTGAGTTGGGTATGTAAGAGTCCATGCAAGAAAATTCTCAGTTGCAGCCTTGGGTCTATTTTATGTGGGCGTTTTTGCTTGATTTCATAGGTCAAGTTATTCAGGTTGCTCTCAGTTGAGTAAATGGAAGCTGCTGAACTCTCATCCTCTTACATCTGCTGCACTTGCCCACCATGTGTTGTCTGACAGTCACCTCTGGCAGGGCTGAGGTTTTGGATTAGATCAGCAGCAAGGAGGCACTTTAAAAAATGGCCTCTGGATCTGAATAACGAATCTAGTGACAAACACTGTTGATCTTCCAAAGGATACTGTCAGCATCTAGATCAGAGTGAGGAAGGGGGACAGGCTTTTCCCACCTAGATCTGGAGCTGTCTTGTTCTTTGCCTTGGGCTAACATCTATCTCTACTCTCCTTTCTCTTCCCACAGGTAGATGCAGTGCGGGTGTACGTGAACAGCAGCTCTGAGAACCTCCAATATCCAGTCCTGTTTGTAGTTCGGCAGCAGAAGGGAGTGCTGTCATGGCAGGTCCCACTAATTTTTCGAGGCCTGTAAGTACTGGAGTCCTTTCCTTGTAACAGAAGTTGTCTGCTAGCTGTATCCATCGTCAGCCTTCCTCAAGTGCTAGATCTTGTTGCTTGTGTAGACCACAGGGCTTGGTTGCAAAGCATGCTTGCTCACTGTCAGCTGAATGTAGGAAGACCAGAATTTGGTAGGTAGCCTCTTATTTGGCAGCCTTCTCTTGTCTCTTAGTTTCTCAAACATGTACACAGAGTACCAGTAGGCTTGTCTGCTGGGTGTACTGCATTTACCACATGGCATTGTAGTCATTTCCACAGTTGCCTACCATGTGTGCAAGTGGTTCTTGGGCTCTGTTTTGTTGGTGCAGGGTTTGAACAAGCTCTTGAAAGAGTACCCAAACTGCTGTTGTAGTGCATTTGGGGAGTAAGCGTGCTCTGCTTCTCACCCCAGGTACAACTATGTTGAGCGTATTCCGGGAGGTGGTTGTTGTTTTGGGGCTATTTTCTTTGTGAAAGTGATGTTGCTGTGTATCTTCAGCAACCTCAGCTAGCTAGGCTGCAGGTACTGAGACTTTGCAGGCGCCTTAGACCATTTGAGGTGCGAAGCTTCATCCTATGACTGAAATCTTGGTGCTGGGCAGCAGATACCCTGCAGTGTCTTGCCTGATGTGAGGAATGGCTACAGCAGCAGCTGTTCCTGGCTGCTGTTGCTCTCGCTGTCTCCAGCAAATGACAGATGTGCTACATCTGCAGATGGCACAGGCAGCCTCAAGGGAAGTGAAATGCTGGGGATGGCAACTCCCTCGTGCAGACCACAAGAGGCAGCAGAGGTGGAGAGTGAGCTCTGAAAAAAAGACTGAATGAATGGTCTTGGCTTTTCAGAATAGCATTTCAGTTATGCAAGCAGGGGAAAAAAGTGTGTCACTCTTAGAACTGCCAAGCCACTTTTTAACTGCTTACTTTCTCTCTTTTCCATCCAACTTTCCCATCCCTCCTTCCCCTGGCTATTGTAGCTATCAGAGGACCTACAATTACCAAGAAGTGAGTCGGACCCTCTGTCCCTCTGAGCCAACACCTGAGACGGGATCCTCTGACCAGATTGTATTTGTGGACATCGCTTCCATGGCGCCATTTAATATTACATATGAGCTGCTAGTCACCAAGCTTGAGAACTTCCAACTTGAGTAAGTCGGGGTGCAAGAATATAGACGTATCTTCATGTATCTGTTATGTGGGGGCTTGGTCCATCTGCCTGGTCTTCCCTTCCCAGGGAAAAAAAAAAGTTTATTTTTTCTTTTGCTTAATCTGAAGGTACTTTGTGTGTATTCCAGCTTTGAAAGTTTTAGACTTCAACATGCTGACGTTTCTCTTCTAGGACTAATAAAGCCTTTAACTTCACTGCCAGCCCTTCACAGCCCCAGGTAAGAAGGAACCCCGTGTGACATCACTTGTATGTCTTACCACATCCAAATGGTTGATGATGTGATCCTTTGTTAGAGATAGCAAAAGCCTTGCTTGACTAGGTCATCCTCTTAGGATGCAGGGAAACTTCCTTACTGTTGAATTTTCTGTGGATATAGTAAAGAGTTGACAGTGCCTCAGCCCTTCTAGGGGTACATTTGGGCCCTCTTGCAATGCAGTTGCGTGAACCAAATACCATGACCAGAGCAAATGAATGGTATCTGCAGTTCAGGAAATTCCAGAAATGTGCAAAAGTTCAGAGGCCATTGGGCTGCTGCAATTTCTGGGAAGTGAGATGGTGTGCGCAAGTATCTCGCTCCAGCCATCGCTGGTTCAACTGCGCAAATGTGTCTTGCCAAGATGCAGTCTTTATTGGGGAAAAAGAAGTACATAAGTAAGCTAAAGGTGCAGCAGATCTTGGACTGCTATTCCTTGCTCAGGGCAGCAAGTCAAGTTGCGAGGTGATAAATGAATTGCCTGGTAAGTCTTGTTATTAGTTCAGAAGAGAGCACACATGTACAGTACATGCCGCTAAGCAACCTTGTTTAGAGCCCTGCAAATATTACAAGTCCTCTCTTGAATGAAGATGCTGTTGGCAGTAACTATAGTGATGCAGGAGCTTGTAGAGCTGGGAGAGTATGTAGTTTACTCAGGCTGTCTGATACTCCATTTTTGGTTTTGCTATCACTGTTAGTAACACAACTTAATTTTAGGTTTCCTGTTACCAGGCATCCCAGGTAATTTTTTTTACTATCAAGTGTCTGAAGCTGGTTTGCAGATACATACAGTATTTTATACTATAGAAGCGTAGGAAATGATGGTGGGTCTTTATTAGCCCTTATTACTTCAGATCTTGTAATTTGAGTGTAGAGTGTTTCGGATTTGGCGTGGAATTAACTTTGTGACTTTGATTGGCTATTTGTCACAATTAATAATAGGAGATTGGTGACTTTTAATTGCAGACCAGATGCAGAGTAGAAGATGAGTGCTTCTTAATTGGTATAATGCTGAGATTTTTGTAAATCAAAGTATTAAGTAGTCTGCAGGGGGAAGGAAAAAAAGAAGGCAATTCAAAATCTAGATGAATGTTGGAATAGCCTTAAGACTGGAAAAAGACAAGTATAACAACTGAAGGAGTTATTGTCTGGAATGCAGCTTATGCCTGAGGGCAGAAAGAGGAATTAGATATGCTCGCGTAGATCAGGAGTGTTGTCTGGATGTGTTTATACCACTCACAGTCTGTGCAGCAGAGAACTATAGGTCTCAACATTCCTTATGTTAATTCTGTACTCTGATGTAAGCATGGCTTAAGAAAATCAGAGAACGGTCCTCATGGGGAACGTCCTCAAAGACTTAAAGCTTTCTAAGGGTAGTGCACTTGGGAAACCAAGGACCTCATACTGCCAGTGTCCTTCCTTTGTGGAGATAAAACGTGCTCTGCTGAAGAAACCGGCTTGGTGAGTTTTCAGTTTGTAAGTACTTGGGGCTGGAGCCAGCACTCCTTCAGTAGTGAAGGGACCCTGCTTGGAGGGAAGTGATGAGAATAAATGCTTTAGTAGAAATGGACAAACCTGGAAAAAGCCCAAGTGATTTCTTGCTTATGCCTGCCCTTCCAGTTGGGGGCCTTACTTCCTGGGAAGGGGGTGGAGGAAGGAAAATAGGAGCTGATCCTTGCTCAGCATTAAGGTTTTTGTGATGTAAAGGGAGCTTGCCAGTTAGGCGTGTCATAGGTTTTAGGACAGAAGCTGCAGTAGCTTCTGTGGTGGCAGTAGTGATTGCCAGGTGACCATAAGGAAGGGAGGAAGGTGGCTGGTGGTGGTCCCCAGCCTTGTTTCCCCTTTGAGGTGGAGTGAGGTACTCATTAGCTCATTGTCAGTAGTTGTGATTGTGAACCTGAGCTCTTAGGGTCCCTCTTGGAGGCCTTGCAACAAGCCTGCCTACTGAGGCAGACACAGAAACCATCCTTCTCCAGCAGCTGCCTGGTGTAGCACATCAAAGTTTTACTGGAAAAATATGCAAATTATGATGTTGCCAGGGACATCTTTTGCCCAAAGAGGAGAAGTAGGAATATTGGCAGATATTAACCTCTCCCAACTTTTTTCAGAGGTAAAGCTGAATTATTTTCAAAGCTGAATTGAGGAAACCTCCATTACCTTTTGCCCTCAAACTCTAAATCTTGCAACTAATATAATTTATTTATGAAACTTTTGACAGAGTTTCAACCATTTGACCTAATACTTTTCACAGTCTGTCTTTGCCACAACACATCTGTGATTAAACTCTGTGGTATCTTCCATATACAAAGTACAGCCAGCAGGATGGAAATATCTGGAAATTGCTCATAGCGAAATAACATAGAGTAGGATAAAAAAATCAAGTCACGTTAGCTTGATCAGGTGGAAAAAAGCTTTAGGGGGCAGAAGCTATGCTTGTATCTTGTTGGAGATGTCTAACAGTGTGCTGTGCAAGAGGGAAGGTTGACTGTACATACTTAATCTGCTCTGCTGTAGTATAAGGACCTAATATTTGAAATCTGAATTTTTGTGAAGTCCTCCACATCCAACCCCAGAGCCCAGCTTGGGCTGTGTGATTGTCTCAGGGAGGCTCTGAAGCTACTGACCAGGGTGATTTCTGGACTGTAACTCTAAGCGCTCTGCTTTCTCCTCAGTACTTCCTGTACAAATTTCCTCAGGATGTCGATTCAGTCATTATTAAAGTGGTGTCTGATGCTGTCTACCCCTGCTCAGTTGTCTCCGTCCAGGATATTGTGGTAAGTTTGAGCAGAGAAGGGTTAAGAGCTGCCTGCTGGAGCTCTGTGAGTGGATCTGTGCCTCAGCTGAGAAAAGCCCTAGGAAGGGCTTCACCCCATTGTGGTGGTGGTGAAGGGAGCCCCTGAAAGAGGAATGAATATTGTATGGGAAAGAAAGACAGAGATGCTGAGTTCAAGAAGCTCATGCAGAGATTTTTGTTGCAAATAGGTGAACAAGCTGGTCCTCTCCAGCCTGTCAACAAGGCATTTGTTGGGTTCCACTCATGAGGTTTAATACCCTGCTGCCTTATGACATGGGTCTGTCTCTCTGCGGAATGGTGTTGGATGGGATGCTGGTGGCTGAGGGAGGGGA